>CAUYLG010077662.1:0-53599 GCA_963573385.1 Cacajao melanocephalus
AATCCTGTTCTCTCTCCCTCTTTTTCTTCCTCTTTCTTTCTCTCATACATTCTTTTTCTTTCTTTCTTTCACTCTCACTTTCTTTCCTCTCTTTTTCTTTCTTTCAAAAAATAAAAAAAATAAAAAAATAAAAAAATAAAAAAATAAATTATGTGAACTTTCATTTTGTGTAAATTAAAACTATTCCAATTGAGAGGAATTTTTAAATTCCAGCTGGGATAACCAAGGGCATTTTCCTACCCTCTCCCCACTGCATGTTATAAAACTGAGGTTGCAAGCCATTGTTGGAGGGAAAAAGTTGTACGTAAAAAAAAAAAAAAAAAAAAATTTCTTTCTGAATTTTAAAGATGAAAAGAGTCAAACATTCTAGTAGTTGTGAAGGAGAACAAAAAGAACAAATAATGCCATTTATCTCATAAAGTAAAATAAGCATAATTGCTTTTTATTTTTTAGTTTTTTATGTTTTAGCTTTTGTTCTTACATTATTTTTACATCATAAAATAAATATATTATTTTCAGCTCTTTGCTTTAAACAAATGCAGAAGTGCCTAAAGAGTAATAAATGAAAATTTCCATCATTTCTCATCTCTCATTTCCAAACCTTCTACCTTCCCAGAGGCCAGATCTGGAAGCATCTTGGTACATGTTGTTCTCAAATTTATTCTATGGGTTTACTTGTAGCCATGTGTTTGAATGACACATATATAGCTTGTATTGCTTTATAAAAATAGGTCATATCATATACATTGTTTAGTAATTTGATTTTCTTAACACCATAATTTGGAAAGTTTCCACACTGGAATATCATTCTTTTCATTGCCTGTATAACATTTCATCACACTAAAAATTAAAACTCAATTCAACCACATCCTGATATTTAGATTCTTTCTACTCTTTGCACTAAAATCAATACTCTTACAAGCAATGTGTATAGGGTACATGGTCTTTGTGCAAATGCTGTAAAAAACAGACACCTGAAAGTGAAAGTATTCGCTCAGGGGACACTCAAAATTATGATGAATACTACCACATTGCCTCCAACACTGATATCATCTATATATACTTTTGCTTAAAATTATGTACCCAATCTTTTTCATGGTTTTGTAATATTGGGCACACAAATAAAGAACACTTTTACCATTTCTCTGTTGTTAAATTTTAAGTGGATGCTAGTTTTCCACCAATATGAAAAACAATGCTGTGTTGTTGTTGTTGTTGTTTGTTGTTGTTGTTGTTGTTGTTGTTATTAACATGGAGTCTCTCTCTGTTGCCCAGGCTGGAGTGCAGTGGTGCGATTTTGGCTTAATGCAACCTCCACCTCCCAGGTCCAAGAGATTCTCCTGCCTGAGACTCCTGAGTAGCTGGGATTACAGGTACCCACCACCATGCCTGACTAATTTTTGTATTTTGAGTAGAGATGGGGTTTCACCAAGTTGACCAGGCTACTCTTGAACTCCTGACTTCAGGTGATCTGCCCACCTTGGCCTTCCAGCCTTCCAAAGTGCTGGGATTATAGGTGTGAGCCACTTCACCCTGCCTCCTCTAGCTATTTTGAAGTACGCACTATAATATTGTTGACTATAGTCATCCTACTGTATAGAATACCAGAACTTATTCCTCCCATCTAAATGTAACTTTCACCCATTAACCAACCTCTCCTCATCCTCTGGTAACTGCTATTCTACTCTCTACTTCTATTAGATCAACTATTTTATGAGACCTCTACCTGTAAGTAGTTGTCTTTCTGAACTGTCTGAATGTATCATGGTATATATTGTCAAACAACTTTTCAAATCACCAGTCACAGCAGTGTGCAATGAGACCTTCTGTGGTTTGAATATGGTTTGTTTGCTGTCGTCGCAAGTCCCACTTTGAAATTTAGTCCCCATGTTGGAGGTGGGCGTGGTAGGAGGTGTTTGGGTCATAGGAGTGAATCCCTCATGAACGGCTTGGTGCTGTCCTCCCAGTAATGAGTGAACTTTCACTCTGGCAAGAATTCATTGTTGAAAATCAACAAAAGAATGTAATTAGCTAAAAATTATTGAAAAGAATGTGGTACCTCCCTCCCTTCTCTGTCTTCCTTCGTCTCTCCCCATGTGATGCTCCCCTTCACCCTACACCATGAGTGGAAGGTTCCTGAGGCCCTTGCCAGAAGCAGATGATGATGCCATGTTTCTTGAACAACCTGCAGATACATGAACCAAATAAACTATTTTCTTTATAAATTATCCAACCTCAAGTATTCCTTTATCACAACACAAATGGACTAAGACAAGACCAGAATAAATGCAAGAAAGTGACAGTGATCAAACAGGAGAGGAAGATCATATAGTTGTGTTCATAAGATCTCCAACAAAGGTAGAAGAATATGACAAAATAAATGTAGTCATAAGCTGTAGAAATTTGTCTATGGGTATATGACGTAAATTTTGCTCTTATTACACTTCTATTACAAAACATTAACATTACTCTATTAATACTATTTTTGAAGCAGTGTGCTTAACAGGTTGATATACTTTTAAAAATCACAAGATTGCTCTTCTGAAGAACTGTCTTTCCCAAACCAGTTGTAACCTCTTTGGGAATATGATCCATGCTTCTACTTCTTTTATGTCCCCTACATTGCCAAGAACACAACACAGGGCTTGCTGTGAAGCATTCGGTGAATATTGGTCAATAGTTGTAATGCAGTACTTCACTGACTCCTTCCATAAATATTTCTTGAGTCCATGTGGCAAACACTGTTGTCAGCACTGGATGGTTTACAGCGTGCACTGTTCACAAAACAGGAGCAGTCTTTGCCTTCATGGAGCCTGCATTCTTGAGGGAGAGATTGCATATTTCAAATAAATTGTAATGACTAATTATAACCACTCTGAAGAAAAAATACAGGGCCAGGTAGAAGAGATGTCAAAGAAGCCTTTCTTGGAGAAATGACATTTGAAATGAGATCCAAAACATGAGTAGGAGTTAACCAGGTGAAGGAGGAGAGGCAGTGAGCAGGTAGAGGAACAGTTTACACAAACTTGATGTACCCTAGAAGCAAACCTCTCAAGTGATCATCATAGTGCCTCACTAAGGACATCAACAAAAGGCAGTGGAGAAGGTGGGGGCAGGGGAGAATAATGAGAATAATTACACAATCTCATGATGTCAAAGAAATTAGCTGAAAAGGAAAGAGTTTAATTACTGCTAGTTCTACTCAGCTGACATGAAGTAACTGCCTTATCTGTGTTCTTACGCTCCAGAGACTCCCCAGCCACTGTCCTTGGAAGCTTTAGCCATTCTGGAATCATAGACCAATGATTAGCATTCCCTACTGTCTGTCCCTAAGACGCCTACCAGCAACATGGCCATAAATAATGCCATGTCTTAAGCTCAAAAAAAAGAGTGCTTTCAGACAAAGTTGTAGAAAGATAAAACCCTTTGTCTTATTTTCTCAAACTCTGCTCATCTTGCACTTTCACCTCTATCACCATGACAATGTATATCCAAAACAAATAGTTAAAGTATTTTTGCTTTTTACATAGAGTAGGGAGGAAGAACAAGTCTAAAACAATGGTACCACACATGGAAGATCTTGTCTCCAGGTGATGCTCATGTCCCTGTCATTTTCTCTAGGCTCTGGGCATGGTGTGACACCTCCCATAGTGCACTGCAAGTGTCTCAGGTCAATTCAAGAGCTCCTGGGAAGTTGGTATCTTTACAGTCCAAGTTTTTTTCTCAATGTCTAGTATCAATCAACAAATAATGTAATTACCTAACAATTATATATTTATCAGTAGGTGGCTCTCTCTATGTATAGAATATTAGAGACAACTTACAGCATTGATCAGGGAGGAAAACGGAGAAGAAGATATAGGCCATGGAAGCCTGAAGCCATATCTTTGCTCTATTCAAATCCGCCTGTTTAGACCTACTCTCAATAGTGGCTGGAGTGAAAGGTGACTATTTTCATTGTATTTAAAATACCAGTTGCTTTGGTTTGTCAAAGTCCAAAATGAAATGATCTTTCAAAAAGGGTTTCTAATGTATGTAACACTCAGGTTGCATCTCTTGTTTTGAAGATTAAGGCAATTTTCTCATGTCCTTTTCTCAGCTGTAATAAAAACCCTATTTTTCAGTGGAAAGATGGATGGAAATCCCTCCTCACAGACGCAGTGCACCATCAGGCAGACGATCTCTCATTGAAGTGGCATCTTTAGTCCCCAGCGGGTTGTTCAGTGTCAGAGGCTCCAAGCTTGATCAACATCCTACACATTTTCTTGACAGATGGGTATCGTTGGCACCTCAAGTAGTAAACAAATCATGGTGCCCATGATGACTTCCTCATCTCTTCTGCAAAGCTATAAAGAAAAAGGTTTCTTTTGCCTTAAAAAAAAAATAGTAAACATTGTTCTCTATTTTTACATTTTTTTTGTTACTATTCTAAAATAGATCTGAAAGATCCTATCTTCAGGTTTTAGTTCTTTAATGCATTTGCTTTGGTAAACATTGTGCAGAAAACATCCACAAAGGACTCAAAATCCATTAAGAAAGAAATAATGTCGCTTCAGATTTGCAGGTTGTTTGGATGATCACTGAGTAGCATTAGTATTTCCCCCTCCCCAAGCTGGAAAGAAGAGCAAGCAGAGATTCTCAGGGATCCCAGATCAAGGTTTCCACCCAAAGAAGGACCCATCAGCATTACTGGGGGAAATTTTTCAAACAATTCATGTGCTTCCACAGATGATCGAGATGTACTTCTCTCACCAGCTAAGGGCAGACAGCAATAGCCAACATGTCCCCATGCAAATCTCATCTTGAATTGTAGTTCCCATGATCCCCAGGTGTTGTGGGAGAGACCCAGTGGAAGGCAATTTAATTATGGTGGTGGTTACTCTCAAGTGATAGTGAGTGAGTTCTCATGAGATCTGATGGTTTTATAAGGGGCTTTCCCCCCTTTTGCTTGGCACTTCTCCTTCCTGCCACCATATGAAGGATTTCGTATTTGCTTCTTCTTCCACCATGATGGTAAGTTTCCTGAGGCCTTCCTACCCATGCTGAACTGTGAGTCAATTAAATCTCTTTATATTAACAAATTACCCAGTGATATGGTTTGGCTCTGTCTCCACCCAAATCTCATCTTGTTGTAGGAGAGATACAGTGGGAGGTAATTGAATCATGGGGGCAGGTCTTTCCTGTGCTGTCCTTGTGATAGTGAATAAGTCTCATGAGATCTGATGGTTTTGAAAGGGAGAGTTTCCTTGCACAAGCTCTCTCTTTGCCTGCTGCCATCCATGTAAGAAGTGACTTGCTCCTCCTTGCCTTTGGCCATGATCCTAAAGCCTACCCATCCACATGGAAATGTAAGTCCATTAAAACTCTTTCTTTTGTAAATTGCCCAGTCTCAGGTATGTCTTTATCAGCAGCATGAAAATGGACTAAGGTAGTTACCATGAGATTTAAATTAGATGAGCACAGTGCTTGGTACATAGTAAGCACTCCGTAAGTGTCATTTTTCTCTCCACTTATCACAGAAAACAAGAAAGCTTGGGTGTTGGACAAAATTGACTGGCCATTCTTATCAGTCTACTGAGTTAACATTGTCATTCTTTTGAAACTGTATGTTATTTGACACATCAAATATATCCATTTCTACATATGTAAGTCAGATTTATCTCTTTATTTTTAGAAAGAAATGATCAGTGAAAAGAAAAAGAGAGGGTCAGAGGATCAAAAGAAGTGGAAACACAAAGAGAACCAAATTATCTTGGGCTACTCTGGACTGGGTGCCTTCCAGATATTTATATGCATTTAATTGTTCCCATTCCTGTTAGAGGTAGATAGGTATTGTCACTGGTTTACAGATGAAGAAGCTGAGACTCAGAGAGTTTAAGGGGCTCACCCAGTTCAGAGTCAGAGCATATTGGAGCTCAATCCTAATTTTTTCATATCCTTTCTACATTTTCTGCATCACAATGCGTTGCCTTGTCTCTCTTCTCCATTTAACTCTTCCCTTCACTGCTACTTCTTCTTGTTGTTCGCTTGCTACCCAGCATTGAACTAGTATCAACAATCTATTTCTTAAAATAACCTGAGAAACCTGTGCATTACTTACGGTAATAATTCAGGCAAGCCTAAAGAACAGCTTCTTTAGTGCTCAGTAGATAACGAATATTACAATTTCATTATTACTAACATTGCTTCTAAAGACATAGAGCATTGACGATATGGAGAGTTAAAGGAAATAAATTAGTGATGAATCTAACAAGTGTTCTGCCTGCCAGCTATTAATAAGGTATATGGAAATCCATCCATATAAAGTTGTTTCCCTTGAGCAGATTGTTGATGTGATTCAAATATTGAAAATCGATGTTATACATGTCCATATTTTCCAAATATTTGATTCTCTAGTTCATTAGCACATTTAGTACAAGATGCTTGGCAGAATGATTGATCACTTGGAATACATATGAATAAATAAAATTATAGTAAAAAAATAAGCCTTTAGACTTGCTGATAAATTTACTTTTTGAATTCTTAAAATATTCTTGTCATAGTCTCTAAGAAAAAGCATACAGCTAATAGTGATCTGGGCTTTGACATGTAACTATCCTTTTGCTCTATAGAGAACTTCAAGAAACTTCTATAATAAGGCTGTGGTATCAGAGAAAAGGTAAAGAAAAATTCAAGAACAGAGAATTTTATGAACAAGATTCCCATGTTACACAGGCTCCCAGAAATTTGTAGAAAGCTCAATTCTAGTTCTCTCAACCCAGTTCCTTGTTGAGCATGTTATGTAGAGGAGGCACCATCCCAGAGGGATGAATTTCCCCCATTAGGTCCTCTTGAGCACATTCAATTAACCAGAAAATAGAGAAATGTTGAAACAATAAAGCCGAATCCCTAAAAGTTATTGGTTTCTCACATTAACCAGCTCTAAAAATTATCCCCTATCAGCACTATAAAGAGGGACACAAGCAATTCAAAATTGTTTCTAGCTAATAAAACATTTCCACTTGCTCAGTATTCATCTCCCAATCAATGAATGGATGAAGGAAACATTTCATTACAACAAAACACAATCCCACCTTTTCAGCTCCATCTCCCTGGAGGTTGATAGGTATATTACTAAATGTACTAATGAGCTGGGATGGGAATACTCTAAAAAATATGGACAGATAAAATTGAACTGCAATATGTGAACCATGTCAAAACCATATTCAAATAAAATTATGGTATAAAAATGGAATTCTATATTCCAAGTCAGTCTATTTAGTCTCATTATAACCTCATTGGTAATGTTCCCCACCTAAAATGTTCTCCGTAGGATTATCCGCATATGGAATCCTATTCACTCACATCAAAGTCCAACTAAAAATGTTACTTTCTGTACAAAGTTTTTCTTTACCATCTGCACCATTTCCTTCTTAATTAATGAATCATTTGTAATTATCAATTACTCCTGTAAGATCCAATTTGCCATTATTCAACAAACATTTAGTTTACACTATCATGTGTAGCTGTGCTAAGGATGGGAAGTAGAAATAAATTGTGACAGTCATGATCTCAAAGTTTTGAATTTTAAAAAATTCAAGCAGGTTCTTAATTCTTAATTGTACTATAGTGAGCTGAACAGACTTACAGAGAGATATATGTGCTTGCAGAGTATATAATGTAACTCACAGGTAAGGCACTAACTTGGCCTCAAAGGATGGGGTATAGGGACTTTATTTAACTTATAGGCTGCCTCACTTTGCATTTACACTGTAACTTGTTATATTTTTATATATGATTTCATGTTCATGTTATCCAACTAGACTGAAAGATTTTTGTAGATCAAAATATGCCTTTAATTTCTATAAGTTTCCTTAAATATCCTAAATAATACATGACACACATACAAAATATCTCCAAACTATTGATTATAGATTGACTGGTTTGCATATCTAATAACTAGAAGAAATTTTCTAGAATGTTTGGAACAAGAAGTTCCAAACAGAACTTCAGGCTAGTCTTCAAGAGTATTTTAATTATTTATTTGCCTGCATCAAGTTTTAACACTTTAAAGCTATGCCCATTGTTTCAGATTTGATACATTTCACATAAAAATCTAGATTTATGCACAGACTTAGAAAATTGAACAACTGGGTAGAATTTGTACGAATTCCCTCATAGCAACAAATGACTGGTTTTGAGGAGCTATCATCCTATTAAGGCTTTCACTGTCCAGGTTCCTAGTGTCAACTGAGATGATTTTACTCGTTTGCATTACCTATGAGACCTCTGTGTATATTGAGTTTGCAACCTTAGTAAAAGATTTATCATCTCCAAATTCCCATGGGCCCAAGTTGAACAGATAATTTGCATTCTGCATAGCCTACATTCTTTACTCCACATTTGAAGGCACTATGAAGGACTTAACCATTGTTTATGGGAGAATAGGAAATAAGATGATAGCCTATAAAGACATGTGGTGTAAACTGAGGGCACCCATGGCTTAGGAAGAAAAAAATATTTCTTATTTTATTCTCCAACTGACAGCTGGTCTGCCTATGCTATGTTCTCAACAAAATTAAAAAGGTAGGGGAATAAGAAGAAAGAAAAAACATGCTTAATCCAGGCAACGCTGCTATTACACTGAATGCATGACTTCATTTTGGGGCTCAAACATTTTGTAGAATTTGCTGGGCCTTCTCGTGGGAGGAAAACAAAGCACTCAAACTTAGCCTTTTGTGATTAATAAAAAAAAGGGTATGAATATGAGAGGCTCATTCTTTAATCCTCAAAGAATAATGTCACCCATTAGACTATATTAACAGGAAGATTTTTCTTTAATAAAGTCATAGAAATCTAATTCATTATCATCAACCACAAAAATAATTATCTTGCTGGATACCTGAAAGATAACAAACTGGCAGCTGAGAGATCCAGGAAGACATTCATTTTTTTTCCGGGTTTCAACTTCTTCATCCATCAAATGAAAGGGCTTAGATGATTTCTGAGTTTCCTTCAGCCCTAAAACTTGATGATGTATCAGGTCACTTCCTGGATGCCAAAGATTTGAAGAAATATAGACATTTCTCTATTCTTTAGGAGTTGTGTTGAGGAAAGGGGGTTCCTAGAAAAACATGACAAATAGCTTTTCAAGCTGGTTGTACTCAACGCCCAATAAGAGAACAGACAAAAAATACAGAATTTCAAATGAAGAGGCAAATTCTGAGAGTGAAGGTCCACTAAGGGAGTGGGATTTGGGATGGGCATTGAAATATGGGTGGATACCACCCAGCACAAGTGGGAGAGGCTCACAGCAGCCTTTCCATCAGAGAGAAGCATGTATAGATCTGTGACTGCTTCCACAGAAGAGATAAAGCTTCTTATGAAAGTCCTACTCTCTTGCCCATTCCCTCAAATCCAGTTTTCACACCACTGAGTATTATAAAAGATGATAAGATCATCTGACTTATCTATTTAATCTTTCAATGATGTTTATCTACCTGATATAGTCTAAACTATCCAAAGTGGCACACGAGAGCATCTGGGATCACACTGCTGCTGGTCCCTCAAGGCTCATGTCCTGAACCTACTGACTTGTTCTCATACTCCAACAAGACACAGACATCAAAGCCCCTGAAGGGATCACACATATGTTTACTGAATATGTTCAGCCTAAATTTACTTGCTGGAGCTGCCCTCACCTCTTCAAATGCCTCTACCCTCTTTTTCTGGCTAATTTCCACCCACCCCTAAGGCTCAGCCACTCTTGCTTCACAAACTCCTCATTTATTATCCTTGTAACTAGTTGCTTGGTGTCTATTTTCTGTGCTAGATGGTAAAGAGAGGGAATAGGTCTATCCTATTCGTCCCTGTATTTCCAACACCTATTCAAATACCTAGCATATGGCCATCTCACAAGAAATTTTTGTTCAATGAATGAATGAGTTAGGAAAAAACAAAAGGAACAAGGAGACAGCGGTGCAGGGAGCACACATGGTACCCTGCCTCAGAGTTCAAAATAAATGTGACCATCTTAAGTTGGTATTATGTAGCTTTAAAAAGTATATTGGTGTGAGGCAGCTATAAATATCTTCACTGATAGCCTGAGACACAGAAGTCAGGCAGGATCAAATGCTGCACAATATCACACAGCATGCTTGTGCTTCTACAGTATCAGAAACGCAGGGCTTGGCCATTTGAACATGAATGCTGTCAGGTTCAAACTTGACTATGAAGTTCAACCATGTTGCTACAGAAAAACAAGATTCACTTTTGTTCCTACCATATAGAATTTGAATCTCCTGTTACTACGTTTTTAGCTATAATGGAAAACAGACTTAGACAAATAACTCATAATTATGGCAAAAGCACTGAAGATGAACTAAGAATTCAATATTTTGAATGCCAATGCATCTTTTGTCCTATTGTAAATCCTGTCAATTTTGCTTTTAAAGGAAAATGAGAGTACATTCCAGGTGATGACCACTTGAGAGAATGCAGATGGCGTTAAATATTTCAGACTCACTGGCTTAAAATGTTATTCACTTTTGTTTGCTCCTTCCCTTGGTGGAATTGGAATACAGGCTTAAAATTCCCTCTAATGCCAAACAGCTGCTACTTTGCTTTGTTTTGTTTAAAATTGAATGTAGCTGCCCCACATGCCCTGCCTGTGTAGATCTGCACAAGATGTCACTGAGCATCACCACCAAGCCCTGAAAAATTATATTATGCCTGTATATTAATCAGCCATGGAGTATTTGTGAAGGAAGAGGGAGAAGGCATGGGATTCCTATGTTTATTATACTGTAGCACCAATATATGGCTATCAGCACATTAAATTTTTACTCATATGGTTTGGGGTCAAATATTTAGAGTTAAGGCATCTTAGAAATTATCTGGTCAGATCTCCCTTCATGATTAGAAGACCAAGCCCAGAGAATCTTAGTGACTTGCCAAAGTCACATATCTAATCTGTGCCAAGGTCTCACCCTTCTCCCTTGACCGCGCACCCAGCATTCAGTATCATGAATGCGTATTTTTAACATTTGGACTTTGATTCTGCTGTCACCATCTTAGCACACAGTCTTTACCTAGTGGACTCTCACTTGCTCTCCCACCTTTTCTCTAACTTGCTTTTTTCCCTCAGCCAGAATTCTATCTTAATCTTGGTAAATGTCTTTATATCATCCCAAAAAACTGACAGAAGCAACCACAATGGTAATTTTCAATCATATGATTAATATGGACAGTTCCTTATCAGGCATAAAGGGAAATAATCTCAAAGAACTTGAGAAGAAGTTTTGACATTATTAACTAGTATTGGCTGAGAAAATGTGGTTATGAAATATATTAAATATTCTTTCAAGCCTCCTTCTGCCTTTCCCCAATCTCAATTTCTTCCTGAAACCCAGTAGACACCCTGCTACTGACAAAGGCAGAATATTTAAACAGATAAAACTTAAAGGCACTCCCCGGTCTATGGCAATAGAATACATGTAATAGTTAGGTCAAGCTAACGGTTGTAAAAAAAAAAAGCCCTAAAATCTATATTTTGTCTAAAAGAGGTTTATTTCTTACTCATCTAATAGTACTGGGCAATGAAGGAGCTGGTAAGCTGTCCCTTTTCTAAGAAGTTACTTGGAGATTACATTGATGGAGGTGACAGAGGCTTTTCTCTATTCTACATGTTGCTTTTAAGATGTTGCTGAGGTCATGGGCACTCAGGCCAGCTAGAAGGAAAAGAGGAGCATGAAGAAGCACATAAAAGTTTCAATGAGCCAGGCAAGCAAGATAGTGGAGCATAACATTTGCATTCACAATCTACTGGCTAGAATTTAGTCACGTGGACTTCACTAACTGCAAAGGGATGCTGGGAGACAAAATCTAGCTGAATTTCCAGGAAAAACAGGACATACCAATTGAGTGGTACAGAATCTATCTTAGCCCCTATAATATCCCTAAATTATGTTTTTTAAAAATCCCAGGATTAAATAAATAAAGAATAGCTTTGATATAATCTTAGTTATATACTCAAATTCTCCCATGATTAGATGGTTGGAAAATCAGACAGATGCATTGCTCCTCTCAAATCAATTAAGGTTTTCTAAGATTAAAGATGTAGCTAATGTAATTTAATAAATAATGAATCCAAGCAATAAATCAAGTATTTGCAATGAGCATTACAACCTGTCAAGGTAACTATTCATTTTGGCTGACTTTTTTTTCATTAAACTGTATGCCCACATATATCCAATCCAATTTTTAATAAAACTTTCCAGGAAGTTCAGCTTTGAAACTAAATATATTCAATTAGTCATTGGAACTATCTTATATGATTAGGTTGACCATTTCTGTAGAAACTTCTACTTACTGAGCATTTGCTCTCCATCAGGCACAGACATATAGGTCATGACGGTATTATGTTACCCACATTGCCGAGGAGAAAACAGAAAGATGAATGATTTGTTCAAGGTAAGATTCGAACCCAGGCCCATCTGACTCCAAAGTTCTGTGGTTTCCCCTGTGGTACACTTCTCCCAGTTGATCCTTTCAAATGTTTAGATAAGTTGCATGCTTTAGTTAAGACTCCATCTGAGTATTAGGATATTCTCAATATGAGCTCAAAAAGGTTTGCAGAGACTTAGAGTTAATAGTATCAAGACTTGACAGGGCAAATCACTTGCCTCCATGTCCACCCACTGCTTACCAACTAGGGGAAGTACCACAGCAGAGGGAGAATCTTGATGTGTGACTCCTAACAGTCTACTTTTTAATCCAGTGTTATGCCTTTCTAGACTCTGCTTGGGAAATGCCGACTTGGAAGGCAGGATCAAGCCTACTCAGAAACACAAGCCGAGGTATTATCCCAGCAACTCCCTGAAGCAATTGTACAACATTGTTTGCCTAAGCCTTAAGTGCTGATGCCTGGCAGTGAACAATGCAAAGTTCAAAGGTTTGCTCATTACCATAATGGGATATAAGCCTCTACTGTTGGCTGTGGAATAATGAAGATAATTCTTTTGGATTGTTCCTTCAATCTGTGTTTATTTAGGTTAAAGAAGTGTGTTGAGTAGCTTTTTTTCTTTTGCTTTCTCTCTTTTTTAAACATTTCTTGAATTTTGTTTTCTATTATTAGTTTTAAAATAATATTCATTAATGCCATTTCTTACAGTTTGTACGAACAAAAAATAATAATTTTCAAGAGATTTTTCATAAGGGGCAGAAAATTATAAATTGAGTTCTGCTCCCCAACCCAGCACAAAACATCTAATTCTTTACCTTTCCATGGTCAATAAATAGCACATCACATTAGTATTTCTGTATTTGCCAATAATGAAAAACTTGTTAGCCTGACAAAGCCAGATTTAATTAAAACACACAGACACACACACAAACACATAACAAATATGTTCATAATATTGAGAAACATTGGCAGGAAACAAATGAGAACATATTGGAAAAAACAGAACATTTCTTTACCCTACATGAGAACTAGAGCTACAGCAGTGATAATAAACTCACAAGGCAAAATAAAATGAGAGTTTTCATCAGCACATTTCTAAGGTTAATTTTTAAAGATAAATTTTCTTACCTCTGTTTGACATGCCCTTATATACTCAGACTTCAAGCCAAAACCCTACAAAGAAATTAATTTTTTAAATCATTCTTGCCACATACTCATTCTAGAGGTGCACATTCTAGACGTTCACTAGAGTGCTAATTCCTCCATTTTGGGACCACTGACCTCAAGAGAGAAATTGGGGGAGTTAATCACCCTGTTCCTTGTGCCTTGGAATGTGTGGAGCCGCGGTCAGCTCATAGATTCTTCCTGTACTGACAGGAAGGAGTCCGTCAAGAAACTGTTATCCACAAGTCTACAGTGAAATAACGAATTTGAGCACTAATCTAAGGGACTTCTAACAATCCCCAAAGTTGGGGGTTGAGGAATAAATGGAGCAAAGATACAGTCGGTCCTTCATCCTGTCCTGGAGACACCTACAAGATGCTTGGGCAGCATTAAAGTGGCCACACCTTCCTGAGTACCTTTATCCTAACCTGCCCAAGTTTATCTGATTCAATTGAGATATGAAGAATCTTTATGTAATGACCGAGTTTCTCAAAAGAAGGATGGTCCACAAGGAACAGTGGTTGTAACTTTCATTTAGATTCACTTTTGCTTTGTGCCCTGAGGAAGAGGGCTTGCAGTCCCTGACTTTTGACAAAAGACTATAAATTAACAAACAGGGATGTTTATCATCTCATAGCTACTTTTTGCTCTCTAGTAGTCCCTCACTTCATCAAGTTAGGTTGGTGATCTTACTCCCTCCCATGATGCCATGGTTTGAATGTTTGTTTTCTCCAAAACTCATGTTGATGCTTTATCTCCAATGGAACAGAGTTGGGTGGGGTCTGATGAGAGTTGTTTAGTTCATGAAAACTCCACCCTAACAGCTAGATTTAATGTCACTATAAAGAGAGCTTCTAAGAGTGGGTTTGTTCTCTTCTGTTCCTCTGCCATGTGAGGAAAAACATTCCCCTTCTCCAGAGGATGCAGCATTCAAGGCACCATCTTGAAAGTGGAAACCAAGCCCTCACCAGACACCAAATATGTTGACATCTGGATCTTGTACCACTCATCCTCCAGAACCATAAGAAATAAATTTCTATTTTAATGTTTATAAATTATCCAGTCTGTGGTATTCTGTTACAGCTGCACAAAATGAACTAAAACACTTGAGAAACTGCTCTACCCCACTGGAAAAAGGAGAATTCTTGGTAGCTTCTCCTGGGGCTTCAACACTAAAGTCCCCAGGATTTATTGAGGTGTTAATTGAGGTGCTCAGTGGCAAACACATGAAAGGAGGGAGAAGGGAAAAGGTGAGATCTAGTGCCAAGAGCAAAAGCAAAGATATTTCCCCAATTCTGTTTCCTCCACCCTGTCAGGGAGAGTGGCAACTGGTTTTCTCATTAGTTTATCTAATAAACATATGTCAAGGTAAGCAAGAATTTTTCCCTGAGGATATCAAATCTAATCATTTATGAAGAAAAGACATTTCTTTTATCAACATAACTTGAGATGCTGTCCTTTGTGAAACAAGAATCTTGGTGTTTCAGGACTAGATGTTTTTGGCCCTTTCCTGAGCCACAATAGTAATTGAGACTAGCTCTTTCTTTGCTATCTAGGAGAGATATTATCAATTCTAATAAGATCTTTTTTTATTACAAATTTTTCTCACCAGCATCATAAACATAAGGAAGGGCATTTCTTCCTGCCACTAATGCAAAATGTCCTGCTTGATTATGCAGATAAAGACAAAGAAGAAAGAGACTTAGACTTACAAGCAATTTGCTGTCTAGTAGTAGTATATTGGCTATCTATTGATTCATAATATATTGCTCCAAAATGTGGTCATATAATACAACAAATATGTATTACATTTGCACAATTTCTATGGGTCAGAATCTGGCTACAGCTTAGCTGGGTGCTTTTGCATCAAGGTCTCTCATGAGGTTGCAGTCAAGCTGTCAACTAAGGCTGAAGTCTCATCTGAAAACTCAAGTAGGGGAAATCTACTTCCTCATTCACTCACCATGATCCCTTGTCACAGGGACCTCTCTACATGGCAAGTTGCTTTCTCCAGAGCAAAATATCCAAAAGAGAGTGAAAGTGAGTACTCAACACAGGAGCCACAACCTTTTTACTAGCTAATGACAAAAATGACATCTTAAAAACTCTTTAGACTAGATCAATAAATCCAGCTCATGATCAAGGAGAGAGGATTACAATAAGTATACTAGGTATAACAACTGAAGATGTGGATCATGGGGGGATTAGCTACTAGAAAGACACTATAAGAAGTGCAAAAACAACTAAGCAAATTATCTTGAATAATAAATATGAGTTTTAAGGAGGAAGAAATCATTCCTGCTGGAAAAATGAGAGAAGATCTCAGCCTTATAAAAGAGAGTTTAAACTGGATCTTAATAAATGGGCAACACTGTAATAAATGGTGGTGACTGGGGGGTGTTTTAAGCTTAGAAAAGACATGAGCAAAGATAAAGAGACAAGAGAATGTAGAATGCTTAGGCAATGACACTTCGTTTGACTAACATGTGGGTCTAAGGAAATAAATGGTGGTCTTGATTTGTTAATTCTGTTTTTATAGGCATAAGATTAGCTCTTTGCAATAAAAAGCAACAACATGATAGAAAAATTTGAGCTCGGAACCCAGCGAAATCTAGCTCAAATACCAGCTTCTCCACTTAACTACTTTTGTTTCCATAGGCAGATTATACAAATTTCCTGAGTTTCCTTATCTGAGAAATTGTGAGAGTCCTGCCTTGCAGGGTGGGTGTGAGAATTAAAAGCAAGGGACACACCTATCATAGCCCTTGAGGCATAGTGAACATTCAATTGTCACTTCTCTCTTAAAGGAAATAATTATTTTACCTCTGTTTCCCTTCTATTATCTCCCACACAATAGTACCTCAATAAATATTTGTTAAATAAGTAAATAGCTCCACTTCTCAGCCAAGTGGCGAGTTTCATCACTATATTATTCTTCTTTGAGCATCCACTTCCGGCTGAAATAACAATGCATATTTTATCTACCTGACCAAGAAGGAGTGGCAATTAATTGGATAAATGAGTGATACTCAAATAAGTGATCTGTATAAATTTGTTTTACCATTTGCTCATGCTGAAAAATGATAGATAGTAATTTATTTTATTTTATTTTATTTTGTTTTAAATTCCAGGGTAGTGTGCAGGATATACAGGTTTGTTACATAGGTAAATATGTGTCATGGTGGTTTGCTGCACCTATCGACCCATCACGTAAGTATTAAGCTCAGCATGCATTAGCTATTTTTCCTGATGCTCTCCCTCCCCTCACCACCCTCCCAACAGGCCCCAGTGAATGTTTTTCCCCTCCCTGTGTCTATGTGTTCTCATTGTTCAGCTCCCTCTTACAAGTAAGAACATGTGGTATTTGGTTTTCTGTTTCTGCATTAGTTTGCTGAGGATAATGGCTTCCAGCTCCATCCACGTCCCTGCAAAAGACATGATCTCATCCTTTTTTATGATTGCGTAGTATTCTGTGATGATGTGTATCACATTTTCTTTATCCAGTCTATCATTAATGGGCACTTGGATTTATCCATGTCTTTGCTATTGTGAATAGTGCTGCAATAAGCATACGCATGCACATATCTTTATAATAGAATTATTTTTATTTTTGGGGGGATATACCTAGTAATGGGATTGCTGGGTCAAATGGTATTTCTGTGTTTAGGTTTTTGAGGAATCATCACAATGATAGAACTAATTTACATTCCCACCAACAGTATAAAAGTGTTCCTTTTTCTCTGCAGCCTTACCAGCATCTGTTTTTTTCTTGACTTTTTAATCATTGCCATTCTGACTGGTGTGAGATAATATCTCATTGTGGTTTTGATTTGAATACCTCTAATGATCTGTGATGCTGATATGTTTTGGTTATGCCCCCACCAAATCTCAACTTGAATTGTAGCTCCCACGTGTATTTCCCCCGTGTTGTGGGAGGTACTGGTGGGGGGTGGGGGGGAGGGGTAATTGAATCATGGGGGCTTGTCTTTCCTGTGCTGTTCTCGTGATAGTGAACAAGTCTCATGAGACCTGATGGACTCATCAGGGGTTTCCACCTTTGCTTCCTCCTAATCCTCTGTTGCCACTGCCATGTAAGAAGTGCCCTTTGCCCTCTGCCAGGATTCTGAAACCTCCCCAGCCATGCGAACTGTAAGTCCAATTAAACCTCTTTTTCTTCCTAGTGTTGGGTATGTCTTTATCAGCAGCATGAAAACAGACGAATACAGATGCTGAGCTTCTTTTCATATGTTTCTTGGATGCATAAATGTCTTCTTTTGCAAAGTGTCTGTTCATTTCCTTTGCCTACCTTTTAATAGAGTTATTTTCTTGTAAATTTGTTTAAATTCCTCATAGATTCTGGATATTAGACTATTGTCAGATAAATAGGTTGCAAAAATTTTCTACCATTCTGTAGGTTGTCTTTTCTCTCTGATGATAGCTTATTTTGCTGTACAGAACCTTTTTAGTTTAATCAGATCCAATTTGTCAATTTTGCTTTCATTGCAATTGTGTTTGATGTCTTGGTCATGAAATCTTTGTCCTTGCCTATGTCCTGAATGATACACGTATCTCCATTTTATTTTTGTCAGGTTTGTCAAAGATCAGGTGGTTGTAGATGTGCAATCTTATTTCTGTGTTTTATATTCTGTTCCATTAGTCTATGAGCCTGTTTCTGTACCAGTACCATGCTGTTTTGGTTACTGCAAACTTGCAGTATTGTTTGAAGTCAGGTAGCATGATGCTTCCTGCTTTGTTCTTTTTGCTTAGGATTATCTTGGCTAAATGGGTTCTTTTTTGCTTTCACGTTAATATTAAAATAGTATTTTTTCCTAATTCTGTAAAGAATGTCAATGTCATATTGATGGAAAAAGCACTGAATCTGTAAATTACTTTGGGCAGTGCGGTCATTCTCACTATATTCATTCTTCCTATCCATAAACATGGAATACTTTTCCATTTGTTTGTGTCGTTTCTGATTTCCTTGAACAGTGGTTTGTAGTTCTCCTTGAAGAGGTCATTCACTCCCCTTGTTAGTTTTATTCCCAGGTATTTTATTGTCTTTGTAAGAATTGTGAATGGGAGTTCATTCATGATTTGGCCCTCTGCTTGTCTGTTTTTGGTGTATAGGAATGCTTGTGATTTTTGCACATTGATTTTGTATACTGAGACTTTGCTGAAGTTACTTATCAGCTTAAAAAGCTTTTGGGCTGAGATAATGGGGTTTTCTAGATACATGCTCAAGTCATCTGGAAACAATGACAATTTGACTTCCACTGTTTCTATTTGAATATTCTTTATTTCTTTCTCCTGCCTGATTGCCCTGGTCAAAACTTCCAATACTATGCTGAATAAGAGTAGTAAAAGAAGACATTCTTGTCTTGCACCAGTTTTTAAGGGGAATGCTTTCAGCTTTTGCCCATTACGTATGATATTGGCTATGGGTTTGTCTTAAATGGCTCTTATTATTTTGAGGCATGTTCCTTCAATAGGTAGGTAGTAATTAAGTAGATTCCTAGGGCAACACATTTACTATTTATTTATATATTAATACTCTGACTTCAGTCATCAGGTAGATTACAAAAATAAAAGTAATCCTTCAAGACTTCCTGAATGATAAATAAGTCAGGGATAAGCAAAAAGGAATATCAATAAAGGCAAAGAGAGTTAGTGCACAAAAATACAGCCCATAGAATTCCGCATTATTAGGAACATTCTGGTTATTGAAATATCTTGTGTTGTGTCTAATTTTTACCCCTTCTCCTTTCTTTTTCTCTTACATCATTAATTGTTTTTTCTTCCATTTTCTGACTTTTCTTCCTCTTCTGTTTCACTGTGCTTACACATTATTTTCCTCTTTCTCAAGCTCCTGTTGATATGGTTTGGCTCTGTGTCCCCACTCAAATCTCATCATGAATTGTGCTCTCATAATTCCCATGTGTTGTGGGTGGGACCCGGGAGGAGATATTTTGAGTCATGGAGTCAGTTCCCCCAGTACTGTTCTCGTGGTAGTGGATAAGTCTCAGAAGATCTGATGGTTTTATTAGGGGTTTCCACCTTTGCATCTTCCTCATTTTTTCTT
Source organism: Cacajao melanocephalus (assembly GCA_963573385.1). Taxonomy (NCBI): domain Eukaryota; kingdom Metazoa; phylum Chordata; class Mammalia; order Primates; family Pitheciidae; genus Cacajao; species Cacajao melanocephalus. The sequence continues at coordinate 19,686 of CAUYLG010077662.1, forward strand.
GCCACCACCATGTAAGAAGTATCTTTCACCTCCTGCCATGAGTCTGAGGTCTTCCCAGCCAGGTGGAACTGTCAGTCCAATTAAACCTCTTTTTCTTTCTAGTCTCAGGTATGTCTTTATCAGCATTATGAAAACGGACTAATACACTTCCCTTTCTCATAAAAATCTAATGCTTCTATTCTGCTTATGCTCAGTCTAATCTTATTCTTGCTATCAGCAGAAGGGACAAAAAGGCATTATTTTTTCAAATCAATTAAAGACAATAAAGATATTGTCTAACCTTAATCTAACATTTACTACATGGCCAATCCAAGTCAGGTAAATTCTTACCTGCTATACTTACTGCCTACTAATAAAAGAATGAAAAATGGCAAAGACTGGATATCTGGGGTACTTTCCCAAAATATCCACCAATCTCCTAACTTCTGGGACCACTTCGAATGAGGAACTGTGTGAGACTTTTTCGTGTACCCAGGAAAAGTCCACTTTGTCAAAGCAAACAGGAACTTTGTAAAAATCATCTGAGATGCTGAGAGTTATTTGAAGCAGGAGGTACCATTATTTATAATTATTGAGGTTTTAAAAGTTGTCTTGGTTCCTGAGAAAGCAAGAGAGTCAGACTATCAATCTTGAGAATTGGCACTACCACTTGAAGAGTGTTTCTGCAAAAGTACTTGGTTATAGACAGAGAAGATGTGGTGGGGATTCTACCTATTCACCAAAATACTTTGTCTTTTTCCAGAACATAAACTTAATTTCTCACCTTCTATTGAAAACATTACTTTTTGGAAGGGAAAAAAAAACAGCTTCACTGAGATATACTTGACATACAAAAATATTTAATTGTACAATTTGATGAGGCTGGATGCATGCATACATTCGTGAAATCACCACCACAATCAAGTTGATAGATACATTCATCACTCCCAGATTTTCCTTATGTTCTTTTGTTGTTTGAGTGTTTGTGTTGGGGTGTGTGTGTGTGTGTGTGTTTTGTGTTTTTATATAGTAAGAATACTTAACGTATCAGTCAACAGATAATGGATACAATAATGTGATATACACATACAGTGCCACATTATTCAGTCTTTAAAAATTAAGACAATCCTGCCATATGTGACAACATGGATAATATTGCATTAAGTAAAATAAACCAGTCACATAAGAGCAAATATTGTTTGATTCTACTTATATGAGGTACCTAAATAATCAAACACATAAAAGCAAAGCATCAAACTATGGTTACCAGGGGTTGAAATGAGGGAGAAAGGGGGACTTATTGTTCAATTCCTATAAAGTTTCAATTATGCAAGATGACTTAGTTCTAGAGATCTGCTGTGAATCATATTGCCTCTAGTCAACAATACTGTAGTATACACTTGAACATTAATTTTGGTTGACTGAACTCTAGCTAACACCACTGTGGGAGATACATATATTTATTAGAAATTTCCTTAAACAATTATGAAAGCTGAGAAGTCCTATGATTTGCTATCTGCAAGCTGGAAATCCAGGAAGTATAGTTCTATAATACTACAGCAAATGGCTTATAAGAAGATCTAATACAGCTTGCAGCAAATTTATTAGCAGAAACCTTATAGACCAGGAGAAAGTGTGATGATATATTGAAAGTTATGAAGGAGTTGAAAAAACTGGCAACCAAGAGCACTGTAGCTGTAAAGCTGTTCTTCAGAAATGAAAGAGAGATGAAGACTTTCCCAGACAAATAAAAGCTGAGGGAGTTCATTACCGTCTGACATGTCTTACAAGAAATGCTCAAGAGAGTTCTTCAAGCTGAAAGAAAAGGATACTAATGAGTAACACAAAAAGATCTGAAAGTATGAACTCACTGGTAAAAGTCAACATGCAGTCAAATGCCAAAAAACAGCTAAAACTGTAATGGTTGTATGTAAATTACTTATATATTTAGTTTGAAAGTTAAAAAACAAAACCATGAAAAATAATAATACCTACAAGAATTTCTTAAGAGTTATTCAATATAAAAGGATATAAATTTTGAAAATTCAAAATGTGTGTGGAAAGTGGTGTCAAACTATAGAGCTTTTTTGTGTGTGATCAAACTTATGTTGGTGTCAACTTAAAATGTCCTATTATATCTATAAGATGGCACTTGTAAGCCTCATGATAACCAAAAGCAAAAACATGTAATAGATAGATAGAAACATTAAAATCAAGGAAACAAAACATACCGCTAGAGAAAATCACTTAGCCAAAAAGAAATACAGTCAGACAGGACAAAAGAAGCAAAGATCTACTAAACAATTAGAACACAATTGACGAAAATGGCAGTGATAAGTTCTTACTTATCAAGAGTTACTTTGAACGTAAATGGATTAAAACCTCCAATCAAAAACATAGAATAGCTGATGAGTTGAAAAAAAAAGACAACTATATGCTACTTACAAGAGATTTACCTTCACCTGCAATAACACATATAAACTGAAAGTGAAGAGATGGAAAAAATATTCCATACAAATGGAAACCAAAAGAGAGCAGAAGTAGCTATACTTATATGAGATAAAATAAACTTTAAGTCAAAACTATAAAAAGAGACAAAGAAGGTCATTATGTAATGATAAGAAGGGTTAATTCACCAAGAGGATATAACAACTATAAATATATGTGCACCCAACATCAGGGCTTCTAAACACACAAAGCAAATGTTAATAGATCTAAGGGAAAAAGAGAGACTGCAATACAATAATAGTAAAAAGCTTCAAATCTCCACTTTCAGCAATGTACAGATCATCCAGACAGAAAATCTATAAGAAAATATTGGAATAAACTACATTCTAGATCAAATGGACCTAACATACATACACAGCATATTACATCCAACACTAGCACATATTCTTCTCAAGTTCATTCAAAACATTCTCCAGGAGAGATTATATGTTAAGGCAAAAAAAATCTTAACAAATTTAAGAAGATTGAAATTATATTAGGTATTTTTTCAGACCACAATACGATAAAACTATAATTAACTAACAGGATGAACTTCAGAAAATTCCCAAATACATGGAAATTAAATAGCACACCTTCTGAACAACCAGTGGGTCAATAAAAAAAAAAATTAAAAGGAAAAAGAAAAAACTTGTTTAGACAAACAAAAATTGAAACACAACATACCAAAACCTGAGCTACAACAATAGTTCTAAGCAGAAAGTTTATAGCCATAAATGCCTACGTCATAAAGAAAATAGATCTCAAATAAACAACTTAATATTGTACTTCAAGAAACTAGAGAAACAAAAGCAAACTAAACCCAAAATTAAGGAGGAAGAAAAATAATAAAGATAAGAGTGGAATTAAATGAAATAGAAACTAGAAAAACAATTTTTAAAATTAACAAAACTAAGAATTGTTTTTTTGAAAAGAAACACAATTAACAAACCTTTATCTAGGCTAAGAAAAAAAGAGAGAAGACTCAAGTAAATAAAATCATAAATAAAAAGTAGATATTATAATTGACACGACAGAAATACAAGGGATCATTAGAGACTACTCTGAACAATTATATATCAACAAATGCGATAACTTACAAGAAATCGATAAATTTTTGATGCATACAAATTACCAAGACTGAATTATGAAGAAATAAAAAACATTAATAGACCAATAACAAGTAAAGAGATTGAATCAGTAATCAAAACCCTCCCATCAAAGAAAACCCCAGGACTTGGTGGCTTCACTGATGAATTCTATAAAATTTAATGAAGAACCAATACTAATTATTCTCAAACTCTTCCAAAAAAAACTTAAGAGGAAACAGTACTTCCACATTTATTTTACAAGAACAGCATAACCCTGACACAAAAGCCAAAGACACTACAAAAAAAAAAAAAAAAGAAAGAAAAAAGAGAACTACAGGCTAATATCCCTGATATATATAGAAGCAATAATCCTCAATAAAGTGCTAGCAAACCGACTTTAACATAGTATTAAAAATATCATTTACTATCATCAATTGAGATTCATCCCAGGGATACAACGATGGTTCAACACATGTAAATCAATAAATGTGATACATTATATCAACAGAATGAAGGCTAAAACTAAATGAATATCTCAATACCTGCAGAAAAAGCATTTGACAAAATTCAACTTTCTTTCATAATTAAAAATCTCTCAGCAAATTAGGTATAAAAATAACACAACCTAACAGAATAAAGGCATACGTGACAAACCCACAGCTAATATCATACTCAATGAGGAAGAGTTGGAAGCTTTTCTCTAAGATCTAGAACTGGACAAAGATGCCCATTCTTGTCACTAGTATCCAAAATATGGTACTTGGGGTCTAAACCAATGCAACTAAGCAAGTGAAAAAAATAAAAGCCATCCAAATTGAAAAGACAGAAATTAAATTGCCTCTGTTTGCAGATGGCATTTTCTTATGTAAAGAAAACCTTAAAGACTCCACCAGAAAACTGTTAGAACAATACATAAATTCAGTAAAGTTGTAGGATACAAAATTAACATACAAAAAAATCAGTGACATTTCTATACACTAATAGCAAGCTATCTGAAAAGGAAATCAAGAAAATAATCTCATTTATAATAGTTAAAAGAATAATTAGAAATAAACTTATGGAAGGAGGTGAAAGATCTGTACACTGAAAATTACAAAATATTAATGAAAAAATTGAAGAATACACAAATAAATGGAAAGATGACTTGTGTTTATGGATTAAAAAATTAATATTAGTATTTTTAATGTTCATTCTACTAAAGCAGGGGGGCAGAGGGTGAGGATGATTAATGTGTACAAAAATATAATTAGGATAAATAAGATCTAGTATTTGATAGCACAACAGGACAACTACAGTCAATGATAATTTATTGCACATTTTAAAATAATCAAAATAATATAATCAGCTTGTTTGAAACACAAAGAAAGGATAAATGCTTGAGGTGATGGATAACCCATTTACTCTGATGTGATTATTACACATTGTATGCCTTCATCAAACTATCTCATACAAAAATTAAAGAATTTTTAAATTAAAAAAAGCTCATACTACCCAAAGTGATCTGCAGATTCAATGCAATCCCTATAGAAATATCAATGATGTTCGTCACAAAAATAGAAAAAGCAATCCTAAAATTCCTATGGAATAACAAAAGATCCAAAATAGCCAAAGCAATCTTAAGAAAAAGAACAAAGCTGGAGGCATCACACAATCTGGCTTCAAAATATGCCATAAACTATATTAACCAGAAAGCATGGTACTGGCTTAAAAACAGATGCATTTATCAATGGAACCAAATAGAGAGCCCAGAAATAAATTCATATATTTAGGGACAATTGATTGTGATTATTCATAAAAGCCAAGATATGGAATCAACCTAAATGCTCAACAAATGAACTGATAAAAAAAAATGTGGTATGTATACACAATGGAATACTATTCCACCTTTAAAAAGAAGAAAATCCTGTCATTTGCAACAACATGGATGAACCTGGAGGACATTACGTAAAGTGAAATAAGCTAGACACAGGAAGACAAATATCACATATTCTCATTCATATGTGGGGGCTAAAAACGTTAATCTCATAGAAGGAGAGAATAAACTGGTGGTTACAAGCTCTGGTGGTTATGAGTTGAAGGAGGAATTGAAAATATGCATTGTCAAAGGATCAAACATTCAGTTAAACAGGAAGAATACATTCAAGAGATCTACCAAACAACATGGTGATGATAGTTAATAATATATTGTATTCTTGAAAAATGCTAAGAGCGACTATAAGTATTCTCACCACAAAAATTACTATGTGAGATAATGCATATGTTAGTTACCTAGATTTAGTCATTCTACAACGTATGTATACTTCAAAACATCATGTTGTACATGGTAAATAAGTACAATTTTATCTGTCAATATAAAAAATTTACTACATATTTTAAAACCTGGAAAAAAATTTACCATCAGAACCAGCCCTCGTTGAACTCACAGTCTACTGGATCTAACCTATGAGATCTTTTTGTCTACACTCTGTCCAAGTCTCCGTGATATCTTTAAGAACTACAGGAGTTTAACTGAAAATCCCCATCAATCTCTATCGCCTTCCAAAATCACCACTAGTATCTCCTTCTCTCACAGATTACTTACCCATTCCAGCACTGGTACAGCCCTTTCCATTGCTGCCCCAGGAAACTGGTGAGGAAGGCCCCTGCAAGGCTGAGCCTCCTTGCCCTCTGCTGGTCATACCCAGCAACTCCCTGAAAAGTAGAGCATCTGGAAGCCCTACAACCTCCTTACCTCATCCCCTTAACGCTTCAGGGCCCTCCGCTGCCCCAAAAGAAGACTGAAATTTTGCAGAGTGTTAACTGTGCAGAGTATGAACAGACTGGAAACACTGTGACATACTCCTGCTCTTCATGGTTCTGCATCCTTTTCCCATTTTCTCGCTTACATATTTCCCTCTTGTTATTCTTTGTTTTGTTTTTAATTAATTCAGTTTTTGCATATTCCTGTTTATGTCTTGGGCTTACTCTTGAAGTTTCTATCAGCATTGCTTAAAGACACAAATTCAGTTTTATCTATGGGTAGAGTGAGCCACTGCTTAAGTCATGTGATTTCAAGGGTTCCAGGAAACAAGACACCGAAATTCTACATTCCTCTATTACTAAACATTTTTTTTCCAAAATATTCATAATGACTTACAATGTTTTACTTTATTCAATAAAGATGTATTGAGCCTCTACCATGTGACAGGCGCAGTTCTAGGCACAGGCGATAGAGAAGCAAACAAAACATTAAAATATGGAACAAATATTTTTATTCCACAATTAGGGCTCTTTTTGAATGCAAATATTGCTGAGAGGGTAACACACAGATTTACATAAACATTGAATTATTCATGCACGTCATCAATTTTTTTTGTGAAAGTCATGCTTCAGTAGGCAGACAGGGGGAACTATTTAAGGAGCAGCTCTAGCCCTTTTTTGGTTCTCCTGTTGTCAAATCACAAAAATGATTATGACAACGTAATTTTGCAGAAAGAACCGACACTTTGCTGCTACAAAGACGTGAGTTTAAAGATAACTCCATTTACTTGCAAGCTCTGTGACCTAGAGCAAGATAACTAACCTCTCTGAAACTCTGTGTTTTCATCTGGCGAAATAGAGAAATTGATATCAATTTATTAGGATTATAGAGGAAGATTGCATGTGTAAACCCCTAGAGCATGATTGTGCCCATTCAGGCCTCAGTAAACATGAGCTTCCTTGTCATTCCCAGGGCATTCTGGTTTATGGCCAGAGACCGGTGAGCTAGGGTGACTCTAATAATACCTGCATGTAATGGCTGAAATTGCTTTAATAAGGGACAGAGACTTTGACTTCACAATTAGAGGTGTTTCCATAATTAGCAAAATTGCTATCTCTAGTTTGCGGTCCAATTATACTCCTTTTGAATGCCTAGCCTGCCCTGGCAACTCATGACACCAGACACAGGAGGAGAGGGTCCCCCTAATCCCTAAAAACTGTTCAGGGTGTTGGTCCTTTCTTGAATTGAAGGAAGGCCAGCCCAAGTAGTGCGTGAGGGTGAGGGTTGTCAGATCTCACACAATGTAGAAAGGGAGAAAGTAGGCATTAAGGGGAAGAAGACAGACACTTACTTAGTGTCATTTCTCCCCCTTTGATGTCATTCTGTGTCACTTTATTACTGCCTCTAGGGAATCAATTAAAACAGTGCTAATTTATGGGTCTTAATGAACAAGGTATTATGCAAACTGTAAGCATGGAAGGCTTTTTGAATTGGAGAACACTGAAAAGCACAATCACCTGATGTTACATTCTCCCTTCCAGATTCCAAAACAGTGTAGGAATAAACATGATTAATACAATTGTGTGTGTGTGTGTGTGTGTGCGTGTGTGTGCTCGCACGCATGTGTAGGATGCATGTATAGTAGTCTACACTTCTTCCCACCCCTATTTCTCTCCTAAGAACCCAGGCAGAATGTTTACTGAAAAATACAAAGTTTATCTTCAAAATACACAGTGGTATTTTGCTTTGCTTGTCACTTCTTGGTGTAACAGAGGAAGGTATCCCTTAATTGTTCCCTCATGTAATTGGCACTTTAGAATCCCTACGATTAGACAGACACCATCCAAGGCTCCAGAAATGTTAAAGTGAATAAAGTACAGCCTGCTACTTTAGAATCACAGGCAATTGGAGGAGGAAGATGTCTAAATGACTGCAGCACCTTATTACACCACAGAGGAAAGATACTCTGAAGGATGGGGAATACAGTAAAGTCAGCACAAGCTTCTCTGAATCACAGAAAGAAAATATCCCCTCCCTCTTCTGTATTGATCAGCCTGTGGTTTTCCTAGAGCCCTCACTCTTCAGTCCAGCACTGTGTAGCTCTGGACTGAATTCTATTTCCTGCCTGGACAGAGAGCCCTGGCAGGATTTGTGCATGAGGACTTTCTGTCAGTGGACTCTTCTGGCCTGAAAAGAGGGAGTTATCCTCGACTGACATGCTCGTGGCCAGCTGACCTGGTCACAGCCAAGTCCCATTCACCAGAATCCAAGCCTCCTGCCTGCCACCCAAACAGTTGGCCATCTGTGGCACTCAGCTGAATTTGAAGCTGAACCTTCCAAAAGCAGGCTAAATCATAGAAAATATGCCCAGATAGAAAAACGAAGCCAGCCTTACTGAGCATAACCATTTCATGGTTTCAGTCGACTTTCAGCCAACCATCCCCGTGTTTACTTGTGCTTGTCTCACTGCTGTCACTGTCATAAAATGCAGCTTGTAAAGCTCATCTTTACTTACAGAGGCAATGTATTGGGTGGTTATTAGCCCCGGATCTGAAAACAGACTGCCAGATTTAAATCCTAGTTCCACCACCTGCTTATTATGTTCCCTAAGAAAAGTCATCCCACCCTGCGCTTCAGCTTCATCCACTCTGCGCTTCAGCTTGCTCATCTATGAAGTGGACATCCTAGTCATTCCTTGTAGGGCTCAGTGTAAACAGTAGAACAATATGCAGTTAGGCAGCAGCAAAGGCAGAGGCGGCACCCCGTGCGTGTTTCCCATCACAGCCCAGCCAGTCCTGCCTGCTCTGCTCCTCTTTTCCGGCATTTTTGCTCTCATGGCTTCTGCTTCTCTTTCGTCATCAACACTTTCACCTTCATGTTCATATCTAATGATGTCATCATCTTTCTTCTCGTCTTTCTTGGTGGCATATGTGAGCTATGATGGGAAAATAAAAGGCGCATTCCTCAAAATGTCAGGATTCCAAACCAAGGGACAGATTTCTATTTACAAGGTTAACCTGATGAAACTTGAGCATAGCAGACATGTTCCGTGGAGATGTTGGCTGGTGGTATTGATAAATAAGCAATGGAAAATACTTTTGAAATTAAGGCTTTGTCCAGCCAGTTCATATATGGATCATAACTTCCTCTTTTTGCTGTTAGGAGTTTATAGTGAAGTATGGTTTAGTATGTCTCAGGACAGCTTCCTTGGCATAGAAAGTAATTTCTCTAGTCCAAAACTTACGGTTCTATTTACTAAGATTCTGGATCACATCCAACTTGCAAGAACTTTGCATCATCTCCTTGAACCTAGCCTTGGGGTGCAGAGAGACAAACTCCTGGTCATCTTACTCCTTACTTCTCTGTCTGCTGCTCCAAATCGTGTGGTGCCAGAGGGCAAAACTATGTCTTATGAATATCCATATCCCCAAAACCAAGCCTAGTGTTGGCATGTAGTAGGCACACCATCCGTATTTGTTTAATAAATTGATTTAAAAATAAAGTCTTTGTTCTTGGAAGCATTTCAGCAGTCCACAGGCAGATGAGGAAGGGCAGTTTTGTTTTTGATGAGGAATCAATAGCACAATGTGCATAGTTACCAACGGCACACGAGTCAATGGCACACAGCTGGCAAGTCAGGGTGGCCCTGCTGGAAGGGGAGGCTAATAATGCCCATGCTTACTGACATCTGTTGCACGTAATCCATTTGCCTCTCAAGACAGAACATCTTGGAGAAACGAAGGCAGCACAACATTCTTATACTTTCTTAAAGGTAAACTTTCCTCCCTGCTTATAGAAAGGGAGCTCACTGCTGACTCTGGGGATAATAAAACGTGCTTAGAGGCAGAGAGGAGAGCCAGACTTCCTGGGTTCCAAGCCCGGCCCAGCTCCGCCAATCACTAGTTACATGACCTAGGGCAAAGTGTTTAACCTCTCTGTGTCTCAGTTTCTTGATCTTAAAAAACAAGGCTTCTAATATTACCTCCCTCAAAGGAGTGTTGAAAGGTGAGACTTGAATAAGGTAATATGAGTACAGCATGTAGGGTGTGCTTGGCTTGGGATGTGCTGTGTCAGTGTTTATTTAGTAACTGTATAATCCAAGTGTGATGTTGGATGGAAATCCTGTAGGATAAGAATAAGAGAAAATGCCAAGAGGGAAAAACAACTAATGAAGAATGTTCCTGTATTTCTGGCCACTGTGGGCCAGGCCTGGCTGGGAGCAGTAATTATTGTAATTAAAAGCAAGTTTTAGTGTCTCAGAGACCCAAGTAGGATGGAGCCACTTGTCAGAGGTTTTGCCGTATGAGAAAGGAATGCTGTAATAAGCCATAAAATTGCTCTCACCTTCCGTTCCTAAATTGTCACATGCTACCGGATCGATGCCTCCCTGGCACCTGCTATTGCTAGTAATTTGGGCGCGCTTTCAGCAGCACCTCTCTGCTGCTGCACACATGCCAAGAACAGCTCAAGGGACTGATAAACAGACCTCAGTGCTAGGGCCACACAACCCAGGCTGAAAGGAGGGCAGGGGGAAGAGAGGGTGGGGGTAGAGGGGAAAGGGAAGTGAGAGAGATGGGAGCAAGGAAGCCAGTGGCTGGGGGAGTGCCCATCTTGTTTTAATATCCTTCTGACCCCAGGAAGAGAAATGACAGTGGAAAGCTTGTTAATAGCAACAGGACACAAAGCCAATCCTTTCTTTTCTCTACTTTCCAGGAGACCCAGGTGACACCGTAGCCTGATTTGTGTTCTCTGCGCTCCCTGGTATTTGGCCTACAGGTCTCTGCATTTTCTCTCCGACCTTTTAAAGCATAATAACTGCCCGTGCCTTTCTGAAGCATGTGTTGGAGACAAAGAACACAGGAATATGTCATTTTCTATAAAGGCCAGAAAGGGTGTTGTGACCAGCGAAGTGCTAAAATGACACTTGCACTTAGGTGACAAACAAGCCCATTCCATTCCAGGTAAAGAACCACAGCTTTTTCCAGCAACAGTAACAACACAAGAAAGTAAAGGCTGCCCTCATCAGGGTGCTCTGGGGATGACAGCTGCTGCTGCTTTGGAAGGCGGCAAGTTGCATGCAGAAGACAGCCCTTGGGTGAATGAGAAGCTACATCTGCTTTCAGGTGGATGCTACCTAAGGTCTGGTCCTTAAGCAATATTCTCCCAGGCACCAGTACATCAGGAAAGAAGCAATAAACCAGAAGATAATCTTGTTTAAGCTGCCTTCTTACATAAACAAAGCCTTTGAAAATGTGACTTTAAATAAACTGAACTTGAAAAACAAGATTTCTAACACTACAAGAATCTGTGAATAGGTGCATTAGACTCATACGAACTGTTAGTTGAATCCAGTGCAATTTTGGAGGAGGGAGACAAGCAGCCATTCTCCACACAGCTAAAGAAGAAAAAATATGAAAGTGGTCGTTGAGAGGCATAAGTACACTCTTGGCTCCATCATAAGATTTGCTGCCTGAAATTGGGCAAGGTGCTTGCCTGCTGTTGGACTCAGTTTCTTCATCCATAAAATGAGGTGCCTGGGCTAAAGGATGCCTGAGATTCCTTCCAGCCAAGACGTTATGATCCATGACCTTCATTTTGTACTCTCAGCCAGCAGTATAAGTGCTCCAAAAGAAATAAATGGAGCAAAGGAAAGAATAAAATAAAATAAAATAAGAACATCACGCCAGCCCATCCGTTTTCTACAACCTGTGGGTTCACCCCAATTGAGAGTCCTTGGAGTTAGGGCAAAAGGGTTTACAGTCCTGCCTCACACTTCTAATTGCTAGTATGATTCTTCCTTAATTCAACATACTGAAGCCATGGTATCTTTTTGCATTTTCTTACTTAACAGATAACAGAAACGTGATTGTCAGCAGAAGACAAGTTTTGATTTTTTAAGTAAGATCCTCTACTAAAAGGGTTTAGAATCTTACAGTTCAAGGATTAATCGCAAAACTCCCTAGAAATAAAGCTCTCGGATGAAAGCTTTTTACACACACACAGACACACACACCAACTGCATCTGAAATTCAGTACTAAAAGCAATCAGCAATTAAATGTAGAACAAAGAGCCCCTACAATAAGCTGCAGTCAGTGACAAGCCAGCTGAGTCTTTGGGACATTTCTAATTGGTGAGGAGGAAAATCCATAACCACAATAAGCCACTCTCAGCGGATAAGCTTATGAGCTACTGAAGGCTAATTTAGGAGTTGTCCTTGTGAAGTCTGTTTTCTTACCTGGGCACCACACAGCGCCCTTCTCTCCCTCACACACATCTCTAATGTGTGTGAAGTATATATTTTTAAAAAGCCAAGTTTTCTTATTTTAATCTGGAAGCCCATAATATGATTCGGTCAACCCTAAGGCTCCTTTCTTGGCTTTTGCTCTGAAGAGTTGTAAGGAAGGAGAGTCACAGCTCCAGACTAATTCTGCTTTATGAAAACATTGAGGTAGCAGCCAGACACAGTGGCTCACACCTGTATTCCCAGCACTTTAGGAGGCCTAGGCAGGTGGATCACCTGAGGTCAGAAGTTCAAGACCAACCTGGCTAACATGGTGAAACACCATCTCTACTAAAAATACACAAATTCGCCGGGTATGGTGGCAGGCGTCTGTAATCCCAGCTACTCAGGAGGCTCAGGCAGGAGAATCGCTTGAACACGGGAGGCGGAGGTTGCAGTGAGCCAGGATTGCCCACTGCAATCTAGCCTGGGCAATAAGAGTGAAACGTCATCTCAAAAAATAATAATAATAATTGAGGCACCAACCTGGATTCTGGGCACTTAAATTACCGAGTCAAGTGATTTTTATGAGTCAGATATGCCAGCTGTGTAAAATCAACATACTCCTGCCCTTGGAAAGGTGGATGGCAGCAGGAAATGCTCGAGAGCAGCTTGCTCCCAGGGCCCAGCTTGGCCTCAGACGTCTCTTGCTTCCCTCCACAGACCGGCCGCAGGAGGACCACAGGAACGGTCCCATCCAACTCTGGAGGTGCGTTCACCAAGTCGGAGCGCACTGTGAACCACGAGCTGGGCACTGCACCACTCAGCACGAAGCCCCTCACAACTGCTGGTTTTTGCCAGTTCTTCTTCTCTTTACTCTTCTCTTGGAGACACAACAGGAAAATAAAGTCTAAAAGTATAGTAATCAGAAACATTGGGTATTAGAGTTGCTGTTCTAGCCCCGTCGGTTCTGAATCTAACCAAATAACGGAGCATGCTAGAAGAGTTTCACTCCATCACAGAGTGCATGACACTCAGCCCTGCCAAACTGAAGCTGGACCCCACATTTCCCTGACTGTACTAAAAATTTCATGGTATGATAAAATATTTTCTTGTGTCGTTCAATAAAGCTGTTAGAGCCAAAGCTGATGCTCTTTCTGTTAGAATAAAAAAGGTAGAAGGAGGAAGGAGAGAGAAAGAGGGTGGTTTGTGTCAAGATGAGATGTCACGTGGTCCAGGAAAGTTGGTGTTTGGAGGCACAAAGGTGCTGTGCTGGGGACACGCAGGAGGGCAGGCCAGCACGCAGAGGTGGACAGCAACGACTCACAGGGTCTGCAGATCCCAAAATTGCAGAGCGTAGGTCAGAATGAACACATCCGGCTCAAGATCATCAGCACCAACGCTCAGGAACCCTGAAAAAAGTCACACATTCAACCTCAAAACTAGTTACTGAAGGGTCTGTTCAAATCTATTGGCCATTTTTCACTGGGTTTTTTTTTTTTATTGACTTTTGGTATTCTATATGTAAGTCCTGGTAAGATATGTATTTCACAAATATATTTTTCCAGCCTGTCGTTTGTCTTTTCATTTTCTTAATACTGTCTTTCAAAGGGTCAGAGTTCCTAAGTTTGTGGAAGTCTAATTCACTGATTTTTTTTTGTTTCATGCTATTTATGCAATATCTATGAATGCTCTGTTTAACCCATGATTACAAAGATGTTCTCTTGGGTTTTCTTCTCAAATTTGTACAGTATTAGGTTTTCCCTTTTGGTCTATAAACCATTTTGGATTCATTTTTTGTATATGATGTTAGATACAGGTCTGAGTTCACTTTTTTTATATCAATGTTTAATGGTCTCCACATTACTTGTTGAAAAAACCATCCTTTCTTTATTGAATTACTATGGCACCTTATAGGAAATCAATCGCCCATATGTGTGTGGGCTATTTCTGGACTCTCTTCTGTTCCATTGATCTATATGCCTATTCTTTCACCAATGCCACAGATGCCTCACCAAAGAAAAAATGTGAATGGCAAATAAGCACAAGAAAATATGCCCAACATCTTTTCTCGTTAGATAAATACAAATTAAATCCACCATGACATGCCATCACACACCTGTTAGCATGGATAACACAAAAAAAAAAGTTGAAAATATGAAGTGCTGGTGAGAATTAGGAAAAAGTGGAACTCCCATAAATTGTTAGTAAAAGTGCAAAATGGTGCAACCACTTTCAAAAGAATTGGAAAGTTCTTATTAAACTAAGCATACCCTTTTCCATATGACCCAGTTGCAGGTCATCAAGAGAATTTGACACATATGTACACATAAAAGCCTGTAGGTGAATTTTTAGAGCAACTTGAATCCTAATCGCCAGATACTGGAAACAACCCAAATGTTTATCAGATGGCAAGTGGATAAACAAACTCAAGCACATTATGTTGTACAATGGGAAACCACTTAGCAATAAAAAGAAACAAAACGATCCATTCCACAACATGAATGAATCCAAAAAGCAGATTATGCCTAGTGGAAGAAACCACAGTCAAAGGCTACATACTGCATGCTTTCATTCATGTGACATTAAGAAAAAGGCAAAATTATGCTGACAGAAATCAGTAGTTTCCAGGAGCTGACAGGAGTGGAGGGGATTGATTGTAAAGGGACATGAGGGCCTTTTTGGATAATGGAAATAGTCTCTGTCTGTACTGTGCTGATCACACAACTCTATATAATTGTCAACACTCTTAGAACTGTACTCCTAAACAGGGGAATTTTATTAGATGTAAATTATACCTCAATAACTCTGGCTTTTAAAAAGAACACTGGCTGGCAGACACTCACAAGATCAGCAATTTGGTGGTGTGAAAGAAGGGAGAGCTCTCCAGCCTCAGGTGCCAGCCACTGAATTAATGTTGTTTTATGTTAATTAAATTTATTAATATAACTCTGCAATAAGAATACCTGTCTTCTAGTTCTAATATTCCCAAAAGTGATGGGAGCGGAGAAGATGTGCCAACCTGGCAATATTCTGTGAAACTAATTACCTCAGGAATTTGTGTAAGAATGAAGCAACACAGGTGCTACACTCAAATAACAAATTAAATACACCGGTCCTCAGAGAGATTTTGCAATATACCCGCAAGAGTTTGTGGCTTTGTGTGAACCTCATACATAAAGCAGGGTTTGTGGTTGTTTTGAGGCTTTGCCACCTCTATTCTCTATCCAATGTTGGCATTGGAGGGCTTGCTGGTGACTGCATTTCTTTTTACTGAGTCTTCCTCTGTTTCCTTTGATCCTCCAGCCAATGGCTGCTGTCCAGGGTCCCTGAGTGGCAACTCACATGCATCTCCCCGGCAAAATTGATAACGCAAAGGCAATCTAGTCAGTCTAAGGCAATGGAGCCCATCAAAACAGTCACACAAGCAACATAAACCTGAGGCTACTTGCTCAACACTGCAGATCCCAGAACAAGAATCACGGGCTCTGAATCTTTACATTTGGCCCCAGTCAGAGATACCAGCATCTCCCAAGTCTGGGCAGTGTCAGAAGAGGGGGCTGTACTGGCCTTCTTTCTAAATTCCCCAGGGCAAAGAGGTTTTGTTTTGTTTTGTTTTGTTTAGTTTTGTTTTTCAGACAGAGTCTTGTTCTTTCACCCAAGCTGGAGTGCAATGGCACCATCTCCACTGACTTCAACCTCCACCTTCCAGGTTCAAGTGATTCTCCTGCCTCAGCCTCCTGAGTAGCTGGGATTACAGGTGTGCACCATCACACCCAGCCAATTTTTGTTTTTTAGTAGAGATGGGATTTCACCATGTTGGTCAGGCTGGTTTCAAACTCCTGACTTTGTGATCTATCTGCCTTGGCCTCCCAAAGTGCTGGTATGACAGGTATGAACCACCAAGCCCAGCCAAAGAGTTGTTTCTAAATCACAAGCCATTTGAGTCCCTCTATTCCTCAACCCCAACCATTCCTTCTAACATTATTTCCTGACCACCCCTCCCCTACCCCACCTTATAGCTATATAGCCCAGGCACCTTATTTATATCAGACTGCTGGGCTGACTAAAAACCCAGTAAGCACTGATTCATTTATTTTCTTTGTCCATATTTCTTCAGCTCAAATGCTCTTCCTGTGAAAAATCTCCCCCTATGTAAACAATAGTCTTTCTTCAAGGCCCAGCTCAAAGGTCACCTCCTCTGTGAAGCCTTCCTGACTTCTTCAATCAGAATTATTCTCCATGACTTTGGTTTCCTTGAGGTGCTTCCCTCCACCCCTCATGCCCTCTGTCTCTCAGTGACTATCAAGTGCCCACACTTAGTGGGGCACTGTCAACATTTGTCGAATTAGACTGTACTTATCTCAGTCACAAGACATCCCTTGCTTAAACACTCCCTTGAATATTTCCAAATGAAATAATGTCTTCTGTCTGGCTCTTTGTTGGATTATGTATTGTTTCTGTGTGAAAATTTTCACTCTCATATTGAGGCTATGAACACAGACTCCCAAATAAAAAGCAAAGGAAATACAATCAATCCAAATATTAAGTCTTACTGAGCAATAAAATAATTGCCTTCCTGAATTCAACTGCTTTTTTAAGAAAACTATATTCAGTCATGCTGATCTGTGTGTAGACATAGACTAATGTTCCCATTAGGTATTCCAGGGCATGTTTTCCCATCTTTAATCCATCACGTCAATTTTGAGATTATTTCTTACAGAGTATTTCTATGTTTCCTGGAAAACCAACAGGATATGAAAATGTTAAGAGACTTTTTTATCAGAGAAAATGTAGTGCCTTTATTTTGTCTATAATCTTGTCTTTCTCTGAGCTTCCACCTGCTGGTTAGAGAAAAATAAATTAACTAAACGTCTAACCTGGTTTAAATTTAGCTTGATCCAATAATTTAAACAGCCGCTTTAGGGAATACCCAGTCTCTCTTGAATAAAATTGCACTTTCGAACAGCCTTCGTGTCACCCTACTTCTCTCACTATGACAGCCGTGAGCGTGGGGGTAGGTGGAAGGGAAGGGGGCTTAGGTGTCCTGCAGCTGCCATGTCAGACCTACTGGTTTTTGACTAGGCATCCCCATTAAGAGGAAACCAGAGACTCTCAGAGTGCCAATTAGATTCTCTTCTTCTCCAATCAGTTGCTCTCCCTTCTTAACTATGTGGGTCTATCCCATGATGGTTAGTGTTGGCCCCTCCCAGAATCTCAAAACAAAAACCCATTGTCCTCACTGGGTATCTTATATGTCTTCCTACTGTCAGGCAAAAAAAACAGAGAAGGGAGAATACACGCTGACCACCTCACTTCTTTCTCTCTTCTGTCCTACCTCATCCCACTCTTTTTTGAAACGGCGTCACTCTGTCGCCCAGGCTGGAGTGCAATGGCACGATCTCCACTCACTGCAACCTCTACTTCCTGAGTTCAAGCGATTCTCATGCCTCATCATCCTGAGTAGCTGGGATTATAGGTGCGTGCCATCATGCCTTGCTAATTTTTGTATTTTTAGTAGAGACTGGGTTTCACCATGTTGATCAGGCTGGTTTTGAACTCCTGACCTCCTGATCCACCTGCCTTGGCCTTTCAAAGCTCTGGGATTATAGGAGTGAGCCACTGTGCAGGGCCAAAGTGTTACACTAAACCAGGCCTCATCTTTAGCCCTCCCCTCAGCCTACTGTGCCTTTACTAAATGATTTTTTTTCCTATCAATATAAGCCATGTTGTGATCCTGTGAAAATTCTCTGATGAAAAATATTATTCTTTCAATTCTCTGATTAAAAGTAGCTCTTCCTTTTAAATAAAACTATGACTATGACTGCCTGGTTTTATTTGCCATTGGTTCAGGCTGATGGTAGGCAAACACCTCTGTCATGTCTCCTGAATATGAATGCATCATGCCACAGCGAAATTGCAATGCCTAGTGACAAGCTGTCAATTTTCCTAAGAAAAGCATCAGACACTTTGTGAAAAGGCATTTAGTCAAAAGGATACCTGACTTTTCCTCTTCTATCACAAATTCTACCATAACCATCCCCAGTCTGAGGTTTCCCACGTTACCTGACTTCACTTGAGTTCAATTCTTCTCTGCCTTCACCTTTACCCTCAGCACTATAGCACTTGTAGCACTAGCTTTTTAAAACATCCTCTCCTATAATTCTTTTTCATCCAAAAAATGGAAATTTGCTTACACGACTTTGAGACCGTCTTCAACATTAATGCAGTTTCCAAACTCAGAAGCTCACCTCATCCTTCCCCTCTTTATTCCTCTGTGTCACTTCTCAGATCAGCCAGGAAGACCTTCTTCAGGACCATCTGCTCTCCTGGAACCTGGGAGGCCCATTTAGACAGCACTTCGCAACTGTTTGTGACATTAAATTTTGCAACTCAGAAAGGGGACTCTCACCTGGCCTCAAATTTCTTAGGTTTCAGTAGGAAAACCTTTGTCCACTGCAATCTCTATTCAAATGCAATTCTTGAAATGAATTCATACTTTTTTCTTTCATCTTTTAAAATTTTCACCTGGCTTGTTCATCTCTGACACATACACAGGGACTGCTCCTTGGCCTGAAGGTCAAGAAATCTGGAAACTTCTGACTCTGACACAGATGAGCCACATGAGCTTGAGTGTGTCATCTCACCCTTCTGAACCTCAGAAGACTCATCTGTAAATTAAGAAGGTTTCAAGTAAGTGATAGCAGAACTCATTTCTACTCTGATACCATTTGTTTCAATAAATTTCTATCCTTTTTAAACATGGCTCTTCGTAGTCAATTGAGGCAAACAGTAATGAGAACTTTCCTTTCCTCTTTGTACAACTGTTGTACTTTCAAATAAGGATGAATAAAAAGCAAAGCTTCCGATAATATAACTTTCTTTCTTTCCTTTCCAAATGTTAATTGACTGTTTAACAGGTGTGCTTTAACCTGCTCTCCACTCCAACTTTTTTTTTTTTCTTTTGAGATAGGATCTCACTCTGTCGCCTAGTCTGGAGTGCAGTGGCACAATCTCAGCTCACTGCAACCTCCGCCTCTCAGGCTCAAGTGATTCTCCTGCCTCAGCCTACCAAGTATCTGGGATTACAGGTGTGCGCCACCATGCCCGGCTAATTTTTGTATTTTCAGTAGAGGTGGGGTTTGGCCATGTTGCCAAGGCTGGTCTCGAACTCCTGACCTCAAATGATGCACCCACCTTGGCTTCCCAAAGTGCTGAGATTACAGGCATGAGCCACTGTGCCTGGCCTCCACGCCAACATTTTAAAGAATATTTTTCATCACATTAGCCAGAGCATGCCAGCATTATTTTAAAAATTAAGCAATCAAATTTAACAGAGATAAATGAACACAAGAAGCTATCTTTGTCCAGAGTGTTCAATTATATTAGGGCAATGTGTACTACTGTACATTAGCCAAAAACAGACCTTTTATCTTAAATCTCCTTTCTTTTACTTCCCATGCCTATTTCCCAGATTTGACACTAACCCTTCTAGCTCTCAGAATGTGCTTCAGAATTCCTAATTTGCTCATTCATTGCATTGTTTCCTGAAACCTCTTTCAGTCTTTGCAGGGGTTTAGTTATATTTTTGTCTTATTATTGTTGCTGGTTTTCCTCTCTTTGTCTCTATAATATGCCTAATCTGTGGTCATTTTATTCTGCTTGATTTCAGAGCCTCGTCTCTGAAGCTTTTGAAATAAAATGAGAAAAGATCCTTTGCATTACTTGTCATTATTTTCAAAGAACTATGTCCATCTCAATACAATTAAATATTTTATACAAGATAGCCAAAGTATGAAAAAATTCTAATTTTCTTACACAGGTACTATATATCTGTTGATTCCTTGATTATATGTATCTTCAGGGATGGGAGAAAGGTTAGTGTGGAAATGTTTTGCTACACTCACAGAAGGAGTTGGTCTGCACTGGAGTTGGATCAAACAATTGGTTAATTCAACAAAGTTGCCAAAAAATAGCAATCAATTCAGTGAAAAGAAAATCAATCACAGAGGTAGTTTGGTTGCTTTGTAGACAAAACAGTCAGTGGAGTGATTGAATTTTTCACTTTTCAATGAGTTGTTTTGGCCTTGTGCGGATGCAGCTATTAACTCATTAATCACCCAGAACTCCTCAGTGGCTGAGAGGGAAATCATTACTTTCCAAGTATAGATCGCATATTAACAATATGCAAAAGGCCTGCCAGGGTGAATGTGCTCAATGACCCCATTTGAGAAAAATGAGTTTCACAAATATTTGATAGCATATGGAGGTAAACTGTACCTGATTTATCATTTCACTTTCCAGTTGTGAAACTTTATGTCTGTTAGTATAAGTTTGCAGAGAATTTAATGCATATAAAATATATTATTTAATCCCTAAATTAGAGTGAAATTTAATTCATAGAGTGCTAAAAAATAATTCTTGCAACATATTGGGCTTCCCCACATTGATTTTATGCAACATCAAAATGGAGGAGTTTTGCACACATCACAATTCACTCCCACCATGCAGTATACATATATGCCATTCTGATAAATATGTATATTTTCCCATATGGTGTTGAATGTTAGCTTCTAATTTACCTCTTAATTTTTAATTAATTTTAAATTACATTCTAAATGAAGACGACAGGAGTCTAATTTGCGTGCTTATTTGCATATCTGTAAACACACTGTTTGCCTTGTTTATCTAGTCCCTGTCCCCATGACATACAGAGGTTTTTCTCACCCCATGTGGCGAACTGAGATCACCAAAGCATCAAGGTGCCCTCTAAGACTTGCAGAGACTACGTAATCTAGAGCAGATGATTCTGGCTCTCTTTTCTCCACAATGACCACAGAGCATTCTGAAAGGCCAAGGTCAATGATAGCAGTTAAGCCCTCTGCTTTCTCAGAAGGATAGAAGTGTCGGTGATACATCTTTAGAAAATGAAACTATATACTTTTTGCAGGCTGTGGATTTTTTTAAATGTACAATGCCCAAAATGACTGAAATATTAACACTAAATCAGAAAAACAAAGTCACATACTATCTATCTACTGAATTGATAGGTTCCTAACCCAGTCAGAAGAAGGCAGCACTGAGCAAAGGCATTTTCCTCTGCGACAAGCAATGGATTATTTTCCTTGTCTGAATAGGCTGTTCTCCGGCAGCATTAATGGCGGCTGTGGCCTGTTGGTACCTTGCCTTTTGATGAAAACACACTATACATGCAACTTCAGTCAATCAATATATAAGCCACCTCAAAGACCCTTTGAAGGCTGACACGCAGTTCCGGATTCAAGGAGATTTGTTGTCTTTCTGTACACGAACTGCCCCAGCAGACAGGACTACAGAGGTAGTTTTTCTGCCTAAAAGTACTGTGATTCCCCTCTCTGTTCATAGCTTCAATAAGCAAAGATATTGTAGCAAACGATTTTATTTTGCTATTAGGCAAATACTATACTGCATGTTAATAGGAGTTTGGTGATCCTGTTTGAGGTCATACCTACCTATCCAATTCCTAATCCCAACTTTTCTGTCACCTTGGGCCCCTTCCTTAATCTCACTGAAGCTTTATTAGCTCTACATTATTGATTAAAATATTAGAAATGATTCTCTTTTAAGGTTGTAATAAAGACTAAACAAGATGGAAATCTCCTGGAACATTTTCCTGTATTTTTCTTTCCTCTCCAATGGAAATAGATACCAAGTCCCAACCCTGGCAGATGTTAAATGTGGTATCTCATGGCACATAAAGAGAACAGACTAGACCTGGGGGAAATGTATGCTGTGGTCTTGATCTTTACTCCAATAGTACCACCTGCTTTCTTGTTATAAAAAACTTCCATGGCTGCCCTATCAAAAAGTAGACTTTCCCTTTCAGCTCTGTGTTTTCAAAATCAAGCCAGCCCTCAGCGGACCAAAAGTAATATTAAATGTGTCAAAATGATGGTCTTTACAGCTGGGTTGTCATCATACAATCAATCAATCAACCACAAGAAAAATAAAACTTCCCCTACAAAGAGCAGAAAAAAATATTCTTCCTTCCAAAATAGCCAGGAAATATTTACATCACACATTGACTGATGCACGATTTGTTGTATGTGGTCATTCCATATGGTGAATGGGGACAGCACACAAGAGCCCACCTGATCCTTCTCAGAGGGGATGTAACTCCAAACTCACTCACTCTGCTCCACTTCCAAGGATTTGAATGAACCAGCAAGAATGAATGCAGTTATGTATAAAAATGTAAATCGGTCAAAGAAATCACAGCAAAGATAAAAGAAAGGTACATGAGACCAAGTGGAAAATCAGCTCACTGAAACATATGCCAAGAGATTGCACACAGTTATAAAAATAGGAATCTTCATGTGGTTCTGAGTTTCTATGCATCCAAAAAAAGTGTTATTTAATCTACTGCAGGAGACACATTCTCCATAAAATAAAATAATACCTGTTTCCCAAGAAAGCAATGTTTCCAGACACTAAACTCTTAGAGACATGTCTCCTGCTGACCCCCATATAAGGAAATCTATGAGTTTGAAACTATTTACCTACAAATTTATCCCATAACTCTGTGCTTTTAAAATAGAAAAAAGACTCAAAATTAAGCTTTCAATCCTCTGTGCTCCTACATTTTTTGCTCTCCATAATGGCAGTTTTTTAGACTGCCCTATTTCAGGCAAAGGATCACATCTTGCTGCATTCTAGGGTTGCTGTGTACAGGTGTGCAGGCTGTGCACTGCATTCAACTAGACTATGGTGAGTGGTGCCTCTCTGGGGCTCAGCAATGCAGCTTGCAGCACCCCATACAGTGCCTTCCTTGTAGAAAGTGTTCAGTCAATATTTGCTTTGTTACCTAAACATACCCCTGCAGCTAACACAGGGTTATGCATGTGTCCTGGCCTGGATATGAATTCTAGCTTTGCCACTTGCCAACTGTGTGACCTCGGAAAAGTTACCTAACATTTTGGCACCTGTATTCCTCATCTATAAAATGAAGATAGTAAAAGTGCACACCTAATAGGATTAAGCACTTTATGCATGTAAAGAACTCAGAACAGTCCCTGGTACAAACATTCTGCATTAGTATTGTTCTGGTTTATTACAGTGTAGAAAATATCCAGGTGGATTTCTATTTTAATGTTCTTAGTGGGCTATTCAAATAATTATGTTCTCCCTTAAAAGTACCTTTTAGATAGGCATGCTGCAATAAGAAAGTCTACATTTCCAAGAGAATACAATAAGGAAGGAGGAAGGAGATTAACCCTTTTGATTACCTACAGTATGCCAGGCACTGAGCAAATACTTCATACATGCGGTCTTAGCCCTCTCAAATATCTGATAAGGTACAAGTATTATTTGTGCCCTAAGACAAGCTTAACCAGCCTGTGAGTGCAAATTGTGTCACATCCTCAGTAATCATCTCATCATCATCAGTTAATACAGAAACCAGCCCTGACAAAATCTCTCCATCTTTGCCTCTGGGTCTCCAAGGCTATCTCCATGCCTCTTGGAAGGGATGTAACTCCAAACTCACTCACTCCACTTCCAAGGATTTGAATCAACCAGCAAGAATGAATGCAGTTATATATAAAAAGGGTAAATAAATCAAAGAAATCACAGCAAAGATAAAAGAAAGGTACATGAAACCCAGTGGAAAATCAGCTCACTGAAACATATGCCAAGGGATTACACATGCACAAAGCCCATTGGTCAGATGCCTCTTGCATCTGCCAGCTATCACTGCCCCTTCTGCTAGGCATGGATCCTGAAGAGACAGCTGCCAGGTCTGCTGGTGGCTTCTGTATCTGCCCAGTACTGCCACCATTGCTGGGCACTAGACTTTCATTGTGTGCTGCCACATAGGCTGGGCATCATCACTGGTGGTAGGCTCCTTTGCATTTCTTTCTGACCTCCAGTTGTTCTTTGGCTAGTGTTGCTGCTCCTCCTGCATTTTTGCATTATCGAAGTACTAGCAGAGATTGTAGGAAGAAAGTCTCTCTCTCTCCACTTGGGGCAACTGTACCTTTTCAACAGGTCATCAAAACAGGAGTGCTTG
The DNA here is from genome assembly GCA_963573385.1 of Cacajao melanocephalus. Taxonomy (NCBI): domain Eukaryota; kingdom Metazoa; phylum Chordata; class Mammalia; order Primates; family Pitheciidae; genus Cacajao; species Cacajao melanocephalus. Next base: position 44,247 of record CAUYLG010077662.1, read on the forward strand.
TGCCTTGATGTCTCTCATTTCTTAAGGAAACATCAGGCCAAGTGCAATCGTTCATGCCTGTAATCCCGGCACTTTGGGAGGCCGAGGCAGGTGGATCACGAGGTCAGGAGTTTGAGACCAGCCTGGCCAACATAGTGAAACCCCGTCTCTATTAAAAATACAAAAATTAACTGGGCGTGGTGGCACGCAACTGTAGTCCCAGCTACTCTGGAGGCTAAGGCAAGAGAATCACTTAAACCCGTGAGGCAAAGGTTGCAGTGAGCCGAGGTCATACAATTGCACTCCAGCCTTGGCAATAAGAGAGAAACTCCATCTCAATAAATAGATAGATAGATAGATAGATAGATAGATAGATAGATAAATTTGGATTTGTTTTACATTCAGTCTTTCCTTTTTCCAGAACCCAGATGAAATGAAGGTGAGGTCAGGGATATATCTGAAGCTTTACATTGTACAAATAATTGCCCTTCCTTCTGGACCCTAGGGCTTGCCACTGGACCAGCCTACAAGCTATTGTACAGTTTGAAAGATTTTTTGAGAGCGACATACTTACTTTATTAATTTTTATAAAAGCTTTTCTGTTACGTCTGTGTCTAGAGTCAGGATAGAAAATATGCCAGTACCTGCTACATTTATCTGATGTCACTATACTTCACGTTGTAAACATTAATAACATCTTTAGAGTCAGGGGAAAATGTAAGGAGGGTGTGAGAAAGACAGAGCCTGGAATAATATAAGATGTATTGACTCTGAGACCAAATAGGTGTGTGTTTTATCCCAGCTCAGAGTACCTTCTGGTCAATTACTTCACCTTACCTTTCTTATCTATAAAACCAAAATGATAATAGCACCCTTGGAAATCCAAGAAATAGAGTTATTGTGCATGAAATGCCTGGTGTATAGTAGGTGCTCAATAAATGGTCACTGTTGTTTTTTTCATTATCGTCACTTTGTAATTTTCTTTGGATATGGACTTTGAGGTCTCTAGGTCATGAAAAGTGTCTGGCAGCTGAAAGAATAGTGCTGTTCCATAATTACTTATTGCATGTCTCCTATATTTAACTCTGCACCAGCTCAGAGGGATACAATGGGGAACAAGAGCAACCAAGTTCCCACTCTTAGGGCCTGCACTCTAGCTGAGAAGATATAAAATAAAGAAGCAAGTAGTAGTATTACAAATGCCATTAGTACTCTGAAATAAGTGTATAAAAGATGTTAGGAATACAGAATGTGCAATCTATGAAGAGTTTTAGGGAGAAGAGTGAAATGACATAACAGATCACGGTGACAGTTTGCGGAAAATGGAAAGTTGTAAGTGTGAAAGTGAGCAAGTGAAAGTCATTCTCTGCCACAGGAGAGCGACATAAGCTGGCTTTGCTTGACTTCAAAATAGTTTTCAATGTAATCAATTCACCATTTCTGTGTGGAAGAGGTCTGTTGTTCAGACTCTTTGGGGGCTAATAGGTTCTTTATGATGAGAGCTGGTAAGTCAGTGAAAGCTCCCAACTCCAACGTGGATCATGGGGTAATGCAGCAGAAGACTCCAAAAGACACAGATGAAAGAAGGTTGTGCCAAATTTAGAATAAAGAGATTTAGAAGGCTGTTGGTCGGCTTGAGGCACAGATTTCAGATGGCGCAGGAGGAGATAGCAAGCAGTGTTGGACAGGTCTTCATGTAAGGAAGGAGCCAGGACCTGCTCTTACCAGAAAGCTGAGCTCTGCCATTTGGTTTCTGTTAGTCCCATGTAAGTCTCTCCATCCCCGAGGTAATTTGACACAGTCTGAGAAGGCTCCTGCTCTCTATAAGCTGCGCTTTTGCAAGAGATGCAGCAGAGAGAAAAAACTATGTTTGACCTGTGCCCATGTTTATATGTGTGTGTATACACATACATGCATATATATGACCATTTTAATTTATGAGTCATTTTTCTATAATATAAATTTCTTGCAAAAAATAATGTTGTAGCCTAATCGAATTCCTACAAAATCACAAGCAAGAACTAGCGACATGTACTTGACACAACGTGAAGTCTTGTGCTCTGTGCTCTCTGCAGGGTGAGATGAGATGCTTCTCCAGACACACTGATCAAAATTCCCTGCCTCCCTCAGGGTAGCCGAGCCTGGAACGTGGGAGCACTGCGCCATCTGGTGGGCAGATGCACTGCATCAGCGTTCATTAGCAGAGGCTTTTACACACACACACACACACACACACACACACACACACACGCTTTTCAAGGAAAACGCGAGAACAAATCCTGAAGCTGAGCTGACAACTACAAAATACCAAAGATATTCTCTGGTAAGTTTCACAAGAGATTAATTTATAAATGAAAAGGACTGAAATGTGTTACCACTGTAAATCTTTAATTTTTCAGTAAGATATATAATATCTGATAGTTAAAGGGTGTGTGCCCTGTGCCAGGTTGGTGCTAGTCTATGTACTTTACATGCATTAACGTAAGTCATCCTTACAACAACCCTGTAAGATAGGCACTATTTCCGTCCCATTTTACAGGCCAGGAAACTGAAACACAGGTTCAGTAATTTGCCCAAAGTTGCACGAGCTGGTGGCTGGCAGAGCAAGAATATAACGATGATCTTGAGCTCTTAGGCACTAGGCTAGGCTATTTCTCTGATACACACAATGTAGTACAGTGAGATTGGAAGTCATTAAGAAAGAGGTCAGAAGACAAGATTTTGTAAAGCATGTTCCAAAAGAATAAGATTCCGGTTTCAAATTGCTTCCCCAAGCAAAATAACACAAAACTCTGAGCTTCCTATAAGGCAGAACCTTTACAAAAAGCAAGTTTTTGAAAACGCTTTACAAAAGAGCACCCTTTTTAGAATCACCGAATTTGGAACTAAAGGTCAAGATCCCTTGAAGATCATAATTGTGGTAATTTTTTGTGTTGACTTACTCGGCCACAAAATTCTCCCATACTTGGTCAAACATTATTCTAAGTGTGTCTCTAAGGGTGTTTCTGGATGAAATTAATATCTGAATTGAGAGACTGAGTAAAGCAGATTGCATTCCTAAATGTGGTGGGCCTCATCCAATAGGTCAAAAGACTGCGAGGAACACAAAGACTCCCCTTTCCTTAAGCAGGAACAAGAGGGAACTCCTGCCTGACTGCTTTGAGATGGGATATCAGTCTTTTCCCATCTTCAGATCCAAACTGAAATACTGGCTCTTTTTGGGTCTCCAACTTGCCAACTGCATATCTTAGGACATTCTGTTGGCTCTGCTTCTCTAGAAAACCCTTACTAATGCGATGCTCATTATATCATCATCACATCATCATCGTGATCACTGTGGTCACCCTCAACATCACCACCATCATCTTCACTACCACTCACTGAGTGTCCTCCCTTTCAGGTACAATGCTCAGTGCTCTGGGACTGTGTGGGTAAAAGCCCTCATTTTACGGATGAGTAAACTGAGGTTCAGTGAGCTTGGGACATGTACTCAACACCTCACCAACAGTCAATGGGATAGCTGAGACCGTGGTTATGCATAGCCCAGTGTATTTTTCTCTATACCAAATGGCATCTCCCACTAAATGAGACAGTCATCAACAGCTAACATTTGGAAGGATGACGGCTTGTTTTCCATCTTCAGATATCTTATTAACTCTAATTTTCTCCAAAGGTGCTTTGTCATTCCCTTGAAAGCCGTTATCTCCTTTCTTTTCTAGGGTGACATGTTGTCATTTTAGCTTGGTTACTTTTGAGGCAATTTAATCTGATTTTTGCCAGGAACCGGTTATTCTTCTTACACCTATTTGATCGTTCAGCAACTAACAGGTGTTTTCCACAACAGATACAAAAGAGGCAAGAAAAAGTACAGCACATCTTACATACCCTAATTCATCTGAGCTGGGCATAATTCAGCTAGGCATGTTATACTGCATTTGGAAAATATGTACGTCTTCAGACTTTTTCCCCTCTCTGTATGGGAGAGGGCTGGAAAGTCAGGCACCAGAAAGATAAACTTATATACAAGGCTGCTGCAGCCTGCATAAAAGTATGCTAATAGACTTGGTTGCAAAGGACAAGAGGAGGTGGGATATCAGCCCAGCACACATCCCTGTGACAACTTCCAAAAGAAAAATAGACTATAATTATCAGAAACCCAATTGCTTTATTAAAATACATGAAATAACTGCATACATTATGAAATCGAAGTCATGAGATATTTTTAAATAAAAGTACAAAAATATTTGTATCTGGAAAGAACATTTAAACCTACCAAGATCTATCTAAGAAAACTGTGCCCTTCCCACCCCTAAGCCCCAATATATTAATCAGATGTGCAGTCTCAGAGTTAGGACCTCTTGGCCCATAGCGAGTTCACCTTGGACACATTCCTTTGAAGAGATAAGCTATCTAAGGAGAGAAGAGAACTTGCTGGAAATAGCCAGATAAATAACAGTAGATTGTAGCCCATCTGCCGGGAAGTACACTTTTTCCCCAGTCATTTGCAGGAAGAGCTAGAGAAGTAGGTTGCTATGCCGTTACAAGTCATTTTCTCTCCTGAGCTACGCCAGCCCATGCTCCTTTTTCATTCCAATTGCTGCATTTCTAGAGGATCATACTGCCATTTTTCTCTTCTCTGTCTAACACCAATTGCACTTCTGGGCTGTTGTCCCCACTGCTGATGGTGTTAATCTCCATGGGAACCAATGTGACTCAGAGGGTCAATGTGTGCTTGGCAAGTCCTGTTACAATCATTGCCAGCATGTTACCAGCAACGGCAGCATAATCCTCGGTGATCACATTTTTGTTTTGTGAATTTTGCTGGTGAATCATGCAGCTTAAAGGCAACAGCCTCAAAGGAAATCTTAGCTTAGCACTTTGGAGTAAATCCTATCACAGCCACCTTCTATGCAAGCTGCATTCCAGCATCCCCCTTTCAGAAGTCATGGAGTCGATTATTTGCTCAGGAATTACATTTTCCTGGACTTTTTTTGTATCTATTATCCTGGTTTGGGATCGTGCATTTCTGTCTACACACAATAGGAAAGATTTAATGAGGATAGCAATGCTCATGGAAATAATGGCTCTGCTTTTCAATATGATACTCTCATTTTTCTGTTGTCGTTGTGATGGTAGCAGTGGTTTTCATTTAATAACATGAAATCTACGCTGTGGCCTCCTATAGGATGAATCCAATGAAAGAAGTCTATTTGGTCCACCGAAAGGTGTCTTACAAAGTTTGAGTTGCTAAAGATAAGCTAGAGATCACCAAATCCAACCTCTCACCTGGCGCAGGTTCTAACAAAGGCATCCAGCATCTTTTTAATTAGTGGAAAGCAAAGATAGTCTCTCACTTCTTTCCAAGAGGTGTGCCCTCTAATGGTAGATCACTTAAATTACAATGAGAATCCTTTCTTACCATGTGTAAAAATCTGCCCCCTGTAACTTTGATCCATTTAATAGCATTCTAATTTCTAAGGAATAACAAAACATACTTTCTCTCCTGTACTCCCATTTTATCTCTGCTGGAATTGTCTATTACACAACCCTTCCTGCCTCATCACATCAGACTCATCACTGGTTTCTCATGTGTCTGTCTCTTTCACCAAATGAAGCTTCTGGAAGACAAAACACATGTCCCATTCTTTGAATCATGAGTGCTGTGTTTAATGACGCACCTTCAAATACTCCATGCTGCTTTATGTTTCTCCTTTGGTCATTGTATTAGTCCGTTCTCATTCTGCTGTGAAGAAATGCCCAAGACTGGATAATTTGTAAAGGAAAGGGAAAAAGCAGGCACCTTCTTCACAGGGTATCAGGACAGAGTAAATGCAAGCAGGATAAATTCTAGATGCTCATAAAACAATCAGATCTCATGAGACTCACTATCGTGAGCAAAGCATGGGGGAAACTGCCCTCATGATTTGATTACCTTCATTTGGTCCCATCCTTGACACATGGGGATTATGGAGATTACAACTCAAGATGAGATTTTGGGTGGGGACACAGAGCCAAACCATATCAGTCATGCTAGTTCAGGCTAAGAATTTCTAATTCCTTCAACTATCTGTCAAATCAGCAAGCAGATACTGACCTCTTTTCACCTCCTTCTCCAAAAAGAGTACAAATAAGATGAAAGAAGGCAGATTAAAGCATATAATGTCTCTATGACAAAAACTATGCTTTCAAATATCACAGTGTGGTGAGGGTAATGAAGTAGTTCAGAAAGTCTATAAAGGATGCTCTGGGTCCTTCAAACAGCCTTGAAATTCTACAGTAAATGAGATTTTTACAACTAGAAGAGACTGTAGACACAACCTCACCCCATCATTACTAAGGGAAATATGGGGACCCAAGAATCAGAGTGAATTGCCCAAGATCACAGAGCCAGTTACTGGACGAGCTAAAAGTAGAAACAGTCACTTCTTTTTCTCTATATCACGTTCTTTACAGCACACCACACTAACTCAAAGGGAATATTATGCCCAGGCATTTTATATGCTCCTGAATAGTTAACGGGTGATTTCAAACATGGGAAGCGTGTTCTTATATCTTCAGACCTAAATTTTAGCACTCTTTCTCCTACTGATAGCATTTATATGGTATTAAATATTCCAACAGGGTTTTAAGGCTTACAACTACTGTCCCTGGCAATCTTGGTTTTGATCTCAGAAGAAAGAGATGCTAATATAAAATCCTCAGAATTTTAAAAGACTGACGGAGTCTTTCTTATTCATGTTTCTCTTACACAGCACTTAACACAGTGCCTGGCATATGATAGTCATTTTGAAAATGTTTGCTGATAGATGAATAATTTTGTAATTATTCATTGATGAATTATCTATGACAAAATTTCAAATTCAAGTTAAATTTCCCTATCACTTGGCCTATTTCCTATGTCAAGGCCATATCCTCGATGATCATTTGATTATTGTTCAAAGAATTTAAACAAATACTAATGTTTATCCAAGCAACATATAATTTGAAACTCTAATATGCTGAAACTACACATACAAGACAATTTTAACTTGCAGATAGATGACATTCTGACAGAGCATAAGCAAACTAAGAATTAGAACCTGAAAGATACATTCTGAAGGAGAAAAAGTAACAGGAGGAGGAAGAAGAGGAGTATAAAGAAAGAGAAAAGTGGCTGGCATAAAATTCCCTTTGTGTTGGTAAAACACATTGTACAGATGGAGTAAAAGAGGAATCTGCTTCCATCTCTGCTTCTCTCTATAACAGCCTCTATGACCTTGAGATAAATAATTCCCAAGCCTGGGAAATAAGACACTATTTAAGATATCGTTTATTTAGGAAACATGAGTTTCCCTTCAGTTATGCAGGAAGCATAAGTCCCCCTTCACCAGGAACCCAAATCCCAGCTTCTGAAGCCATAAAGCCACTTGTCAGGTTAGAAGGAATTTTGCTCTACACTCATTATGATTGAAAGAAAGCTCTTATTAGCCTGAAGAGACCACTTATTAACCTTTCTACTCAATCATTTTTAGCAATGTGTAATAAAAAACGTTCTTATTCAATACAATTGAAAAAATTAAGTGTAAAAGTTGGTTCAAGTAAAAAACTATTAAAATACATATCTTAAATATTTTATTTAAATGTCAAATATGTAAGTATACATTCATGTGTTCATCTCTGATATATAACTGAGCAGCCACTACCTAAATTTCCTCAAAGTTTATTTTGTATAAACCACTCCTAAAATGCCTCATTTACAATTGGTGGTTTCAATTTTTTTAAATATGCAAAACATTAGGACACTTTAAAAGCAATCTGACTACATACATTTTCTTATTTTTTACAATTTTTAAACCATACTTCAATCTTTGCAAAATATTTTGTTATTTTGCAAAAAAATAACTCTTCATCCACACTCGTAGTTTACTCATTAAATATATATTATTATAATATTGCAAAATCACGAGTACAATTGACAAAAACAGACTTGGGAACAAACGCAATGAATTCTTGATAAGCACAGAGCTCAGCTCCTGAAAGTAGGATTTGGGCAAACCACAGAGTCATCTACCAGCACAAAGTGTTAGGCCAAGCAGGGGTATCCATCAGTATCCTGTACAGAGGGCACTAAGAGTATTAGTTCATCTGGTAAACCAGTTTAAAGCATTCCTACTTTATTTACAATAACAGAGCCATCATGAGTTTCATGGGACAGTGTAACTTCCCACTCCCCAATCCTGCATTGACTACACTCTGATAAAAACCTTCTGTATTTGTTTCCAAAGACTTTCATAATAATTTACCATAAATTAAGTGTTTATAACAGCAAATTATTTTTCTGCCACAGTTCTGGAGGCCAGAAGTCCAAAATGAAGGTGTCATCAGGGCTATGTTCCCGCCGAAGGCTCTAGGAAAGAATCCTCCCCTGCCTCCTTTAACTTCTGGGTTCCCAGCCATTATATCTGCAAATACCCTGTCTCCAACCAAGCTCACATTCTTAGGTTCTCAGTAGACATGAATTTGTGACAGATACTATTCAACTGGTCTACCACATTTTGGCAAACTGTCACTTCTACATGTTTAAATAGGCTCAAACATGCTATTTCCTCTTCTAGAGAACTGCCTACTCCATTCTTTAACATAGTAAATTCTCATATGCTTCCCTGCTCATAAGCTTCTGGCTGCTCTCCCAGAATAAGGTCTTTGACACTTTAATATACTCATTTTCTTACACTGACATTGTCTTTCTCATCTGTTTTCACCATCACACCCACTTTTCAACTATTTATTGAGCACCTGCTAAATGCCCACACTGTGCTAGGGGCTGAAGATACATTTAATAGCAACGACTAAGACCAAATTTCCTGCCTTTTGAAAGGTAGAACACTTCAGTCTTTAAAAGGAAGGAGCATAAATTTGGTTTTGAATTCTCAAAGCCTGCATGCTACCAGTCATACAGTAAGCACTCAACACACATCTGTTGAGTGAATTAATTAGTAAACAATTCCAGAGGGCAATGCAAATAATGGATAGCATGGGACAGTTGGAGGACTGAGGATGTGGGTTTTTGCCTGGAATGAAAACTTTCAAGTAACTCAAGCTATGACCAGGAGATGCACTGCCTCTGTTTTAATAAAAAATGTTCAAACAGAGATCTGTCCATGGAAGATCAGCCTGCGTGGTTTCTTTTCCCTCTTTTTCTCTTTCTTTTTTTTTTTTTTGAAAGAAAGAAAAAGAGAGAAAAGAAGAAAGAAAGAGTGAAGGAAAGAAAAAAAAAGAATGTAAGAGAGAAAGAAAGAGGAAGAGAAAGAGGGAGAGAGAACGGGATTCTTGTTCTATTGCCCAGGCTAGAATGCAGTCTAAAAATGGGTATTAAAAACCTCTTTTATGCCAAT
>CAUYLG010077663.1:0-47663 GCA_963573385.1 Cacajao melanocephalus
GGAGAGCAGAGAAAGGCCCAACTCCAGCCCCTCTAACTATGCTGTCTCAACTAGAAAGACAAATGGGAATTACATATGAAGCTGGGGAGAGATAGCATGGGGAGAAATGCCAGATATAGGTGAAGGGGAGGAAGGCAGCAATTCATACTGCCACGTATGTAGCTATGCAACAATCTTGCAGGTTCTTCACATGTACCCCAAAATCTAAAATGCAATAAAAAAAAAGAAAAAAGAAAAAAAAAGGGAGTGTTTAAGACATTTCCAAAGCAGATCCTTTATTCTCTTTTTCAGTTGCATCTATTCAAGAATCATGAATCAAGAATTGATAATCATGATTATTGATTTTTCTGCTCCATTTCCCAATATCAATTTTATTTTTTATTTTTATTTTTATATTTTTTTGAGACAGTCTCAGTTTGTCATCCTGGCTAGAATGCAGTGGTGTGATCTTCGTTCACTGCAACCTCCACCTCCTGGGTTCAAATGATTCTAGTGCCTCAGCTTTCCCAGTAGCTGGGATTACAGGCATATGCCACCATGCCTGACTAATTTTAGTATTTTCAGTAGAGACGGGGCTTTGCTATGTTGGCCAAGCTGGTCTCGAACTCCTGGCTTCAAGTGATCTGCCTGCCTAAACCTTCCAAAATGCTGGGATTACAGGCATGAGCCACTGTGCTCAGCCAACTTTATTTTATTCTTAAGGAGAAAGTTAGTGTGATACAGCATACAGACCTAGAGAAAAAATTCCAGTCTGAACAATGCTAGATTTGAATCCTGAATTGAACACTTACTTATTATACTTGTTAGTTATTATATGCAATTTTGAATATATTACTTTATTTTTCTGAGCTTATATTTTTTCACAAGCAAAGTAGATTTGTGATATAGTTTGGAGACTGGTCCTCACCCAAATCCCGTGCTGAATGGCAGTCCTCAATGTTGGAGGTGGGGCCTTGTGGGAGGTGTTTGAGTCACAGGGGTGGACTCTCGTGAAGAGTTTAGCACCATCCTCTTGGTGCTGTCCCTGAGATAGTGACTTATCACAGGGTCTGGTTGTTTAAAAGTGTGTGGCCTCTCCACCCCTCTTACCCCTGCTTTTGCATGTGAAGTGCCTGTTCCTGCTTTTCCTTCCACTATGATTGGAAGTGTCCTGAGACCTGCCCAAAAGTATGCTTCCTATACAGGCTTTAAAATTGGGCAAATTAAACTTCATTTCTTATAAATTACCCAGCCTCAGTTATTGCTTTATTCCAATGCAAAAACAACCTAATACAGTGATATGGCTTGGATCTGTGTCCCCACCTAATCTCATCTCAAAATGTTATCCCCAGTGTTGGAAGTGGAACCTTGTGGGAAGTGATTGGATCAGGTGGATGGAGTTCTCGTGAGTGAGTTAGCACCATCCCTTCGGTACTATTCTTGTGATTGAATTCTCACGAGATCTGATTGTTAAGAAGTATGTGGTACCTTCCCCTTTGTTCTCTTAGTCCTGTTCTTGCCACATAAGCTGCCTGCCCCTCTTCTGCCTTCCTCCATGAGCAAAGGCTCCCTTAGGTCTCCTGGAGGCAGATGCTGCCATTCTTCCTGTACAGCCTGCAGAACTGTGAGCCAATCAAACCCCTTTTCTTCATCAATTACCCAGTTTCAGATACTTCTTTATAGCAATGGGAGAATAGACTAGTACCTATGGCTCAACAATCTCAAATTCATAAATTATGCTGAGATTAGAACTGGATTCAAAGTACCATACCAAAGGTCAGATACATAATTCCATCTGTTACTTTTTGACACAGCCTGTGCAGATGTTGTGCTGGACACTAGGGTACAGGTGAATATGACAGATTTTGCTCTTAGGAATTTCACTACTTGGTGAATGATAGATACACAAACTGAGGTAGTTATTATAGTCAGTAAGTATGAAGACAGATGTAAGCCCCTCCTGCTCTAGAGACCCAGAGGAGTGGTGTCTCACCTAAGCTGTGTGCTGTGCAGAGTCTTCCTGGATTTGGGAATAGTTGAATCAAAGCTGAAAAAGTTGTGTAAGTGTAGAGAGCATAAAGGGCATTCCAGACAAGAGAAGAGTATAAATGAAGCCCTGAAATTGAAGGGTGCAGAGGAACAATGAACCCATCAATATCACTGGAGCTTACAGAGTGAGGATGGATGTGTGGGGCATGAGTCTGAAGAAATAGGCAGATCTTGAGTTATGAAGGTCCTTGAGCACTGCTCAAAGGAGCTTCGACTTAATTTATAACAATAGGGAGACATTGACAGTCATAGGAATTAGTCAGTAAATGGCAGATGTTAGTATTATTATTGCTGTTAATCAGACAGTTGGTGCAGTGTCGTCAGGCTGGTAACTGATGCTGATACACAGGATCAATTTCCTCATGTATGTGGTATCACTGAAGTGGAGCTTCTGACCCTTTATCCCCCTTTCTGATGTTTCCCAGAGAAATAAAGTCAGACTGTCTGAAGCTCTAAGCCATTTCTCAATCTGGCATCTTACCAGTTTGTTTTTTTTTTTTTTTTTTCTCAACATCAGGCACAAAGAGTGTCTCAGGCTCAGGTGGGGTTGTCAGGAGATAAAACCTAAATCTAAAACTAGTTATTCCCCTGGAAATTTTTTTTTTTAACCTGTGTCTCAGTTACGTCATCTGTAAAATGGAGACATTAATAATATACCACTTTTTAGGGTTGTTTTGAGGATTATGATTTACTTCACGTAACATCATCAGAACCATCTCTAGCCCATAGTATGTATTCATTAAAGCAATTAGCTGTTAATGTCTTAAGTTGTACTGATCCTTCCACCGCCACTGTGAGTACAGTGCACCCTTCAACAACAGAGGTGGAACTGCGTGGATCTACTAATACCCAAATTTTCTTTCACTTCTGCCCCCGCTTCATATCAAGACCAATTCCCCCCTCTTCCTCCTCAACCTACTCAGGATGAAAAAAATGAGGATGAGGACTTTATCATAATCTAATTCCAGTAAAAAAAAAATAGTAAGTATGTTTGTTTTTTCTTTTGATATTCTTAGTACCATTTTCTTTACTGTAACCCACTTTATTGTAAGAATACAGTAAATAATACATATAACACACTTACGTGTTAACCAACTGTTTATGTGATCACTGAGGCTTCTGGTCAATAATAGGCTATTATTAATAACAGTTAAGCTTTTTGGGAGTCAAAAGTTATGTGTAAATTTTTGACTGGGGTGGGGCGGCCTCCCAAACCCTGCGATGTTTGTCAACTGTATGTGCTTCAGAGGCTGTCTTTACTGCTTTTCAAGTTAGAGCATAGAGAAACAATGGCAAAGGGTCAGCTCATTCTTGCAAGTTGGTGCATGCTAAGGACCACACAGGCTCTGGGGTGCCAGCATGTCCTTATAGTGGGGTTTGGTTCTAAGGTGAGCGTGGTGAGGGGATGAGAGAGGAGAGGATTTGTTTTAATCTGTGATTTCAGAACATGCCTACTGTTTTACTTTGTGCATTTATTTGGTTGTTAATATGATGAAAGTGTCTTGATGTCATCAAAGTGTATAGAGGTTGAGATGATGATTAGAAAGCAACATCTTTGTGGAATTGGGATAAGATACTGTGACAGAGCTTTAGAATGTGCACTCTAGAATCAGATTGTCTGTGTCAAGATCCCACCCAAATCCTTCGTTAGTTTGGCAGTCCCTGGGCACATCAGATAACCTCTACATGGCTCATCTGAAAAATAAGAATGCCTAAAACCTAAAACCTTTTTCTCATAGGGATATGGTGAGAATCTGAGGACATAATATATGTGAACATGCTTTCCAAGCTCTAAAAGAAAAACAAAATTCTAATTATTATTAGGAATGGGTCATGTTTGGATGGCAGATGAGTAGAAGAATAGTCCAGTCCAACAAATAAAGTAGTATATTAAAAGATATGGGATAGGGTGCAGTGGCTCACACCTGTAATCCTAGCACTTTGGGAGGCTAAGTTGGGTGGATTTCCTGAGCTCAGGCATTTGAGCCCGGGCAACATGGTGAAACCCTGTCTCTACTAAAATACAAAAATTAGTCTGGTGTGGTGGCACTCCCCTTTAGTCCCAGCTACTCGGGAGGCTGAGGCAGGAGAATTGCTAGAACCTGGGAGGCGGAAGTTGCAGTGAGCAGAGATCATGCCACTGCACTCCAGCTTGGGTGACAGAGTGAGACTCCGTCTCTGAAAAAAAAAAAAAAAAAGATTTGGCTTATTTGAGGTCCAGAGAGGAAAACAATTTTCCCAGAACTAGTGAATACAGTTCCCCAAATAGTTTGTTGGAATGCATATGATGTGCCTCCTATATTTGAAGAGAGTACAGGCTATTTTTGGAGACAGACATGTGAAGACCATGTGAGAGAGTTTATGATAGGGAGTATGAAGGAAATACGTTTAGAAATGAATGTCTAGTCCCCCACAGAATGGATACTAAGTTGCCAGAAATTGAGTTGATTAAATCGGCAAGAAGGAGCTATTGAAAATGTTTGCATGAGAGTGGTGAAGTAAAACTGTATTTTTCCATGCACACCTCTTTCCCAGAGATTTCTCTATAATCCTTTCCGCAGGGCTCCCATATGTCCCTATAAATGAGTTTTGATAAATGGAAATAAAATAAGTAAAAAATTAACGCTAATAGAGTAGGTTATTCATCTAAGCACAAATGGGAACTAAAGTCTAGTGAATGTTGAATTACTTACAGGGCAAGGATACTGGAATTGTTTGGAGCTACATGATGCCATAGTGGGGTGTAATTACTTCATGTTTGTGTATGTCAAGGAAAATAAGAACATATTAGAATATCTTTTGAGGGTAGCATGGGAAAGAATGGTCAGGGACCCACTGAGAAAAATCTTTAAGAGCAGTGTGGAGACAGAGGGACTTCACTTTGAATCTCTACTCTGCAATCTGTTCACTATGCAATGTTGAGTGATTTACTACTTTTCTATCTAAGCCTCAACTTATTCATCTAAAACACGGGGCTAATTATGTTTGTCCCATAAGGTTGTTAAACATTAACTGAAGATTAAAATAAAGAATTAAAATGATTGTCACACATTGTGCATTCAATAAACGTTGGCTGGCACAAACCAAAAATTCAGAATAGAAGAAAAAAATGCATATGAAAATGAAAAAAAAATCAAGGCAATTTAAAAGAACTGAGCCCTAAAATATGACACTGACCTCATTGGGAAGCAACAGAGGAGAGACTCATTCATCACTTTTTCAGAAACAATGTACCAAGTGTCAAACAGCCTTCAGGCACTTTCCTGTGGAAGCAGGGATGGTAGGGTTAGCTTTCAGCCTTCCAAGGGGCTCACGGGAAAGAGCCAGATAAGGAAATTGGCACTTGCAGTGCAGTTTTGTTTTTTTTTTGTTTTTTGGTTTTTTTTTAACTTTAAGTTCTGTGATACATGTGCAGAACATGCAGATATATTACATAGGTATATACATGCCATGGTGGTTTGCTGCACCTATCAACCTATCTTCTAGGTTATCTAGGTTTTAAGCCCCACACGTATTAGATATTTGTCCTAATGTTCTCTGTCCCCTAGCCCTTCACCCCTGGACAGGCCCCAGTGTGTGATGTTTCCCTCCCTGTGTCCATGTGTTCTTATTGTTCAATTGCCTCTTATTAGTGAGAACATGCAGTGTTTGTTTTTCTGCTCCTGTGTTAGTTTGCTGAGAATGATGGTTTCCAGCTTCACCCATGTCCCTGCAAAGGACATGAACTAATTAGTTCTTATGGCTGCATAGTATTCCACGGTGTATATGTGCCACATTTTCTTTTTCCAGTCTATCATTGATGAGTATTTGGGTTGGTTCCAAGTCTTTGCTATTGTACTAGTGTTGCAATAAACATACATGTGCATGTGTCTTACCCAAAGAATTATAAATCATTCTACTATAAAGATACATCCAGGGCAGCTTCATAAAGGTAAAATCCTACAGGAGTACTGAGGGCAGTACTGCCCATCCTGGTGGATTCTTCCTGTGGCTCCCAGTGTGTTGATTTTCCCTGTTCTGTTCCACAGTCTCACACTGACCCCCAGCAAAGCAGTCATCTCTTATCAGTGAGCAACACCAACCTGGAGAGAGTTGCCTTCAGAGCTGGTGCCCATCTCACCCCAAACTGCATGGCTCCAACAAGAAAATCTTTAGCCCCCACACCAGTTCCTATTGTTCCATTAGCAAATTAGAAAAAAAAGTGCTCCTTTCTAAACACATTTTGCCTTTATATAGAAGTGGTTTTATCATGTATATATTGATCAAAACAAACAAAATACTCAAGCAAACATGAAACTAAGTCTACTGATAAAGAACATGGTGGCTATGAATGTATTAGACAAATCTATGACATTTGTTATGTGGGTGATGGCCTTTCAGCCCAGGGACCCTTACGCAGTTCACCTGACAACACTGTATCAGTAGCCCTGACAAATACTACTAACCTCATTTTCAGATGAAGAAAACAGAGTTCAGGTAGATCAGTAGAATTGCTCCAAATCATATGATTTTTGAAAAGGAGAAGAAATTAAATGCACATAGGACAGATTTCAAAGTTGCTCCTATTTCTGCACTTTGAAATGCTGATTAGTGCAGGTTAGAAAGTGTTATTTACTTCTCGTGACAATTTCTGCCCTTTGCTGAAAAGAAGAAACAATTTAAGTTTGCACGTTTAGACCATCCCCTTTATTCACACACCAACCTTCTTTCATTTATTGTGCTAAAGCACTTTAAATTCATTAGGCATTCCCTCTCTTTCATCTGTGTTTCAAAACCCATTATTCAACATTTATCTACACCAACTGTGTTTGCCATCCGTGTGCTCTCTATTAGCCTGAGTGCCCAAATGAGCAAATTTCTCCTCTATCAGAATGCCTTGTGCCTCATTACTTGTTGTTTTCTCATAATTTAGTAGCATCTGCAAATTTCCAAACGTGGCTTTAAACACTGAGGCTGTGATATCATTTATATAAATCATGGAAGATAATACTGAGTTGAAATAAGCATCATCTTTATTTTCACCTCTATCAAGCTGACATACAAATGCAATGCTGTTACCACTGTTGTCCATATTCCATGAGTATTTTGTCTATCTTATACCCAGGTATGGAGATTAGAGACAGTGAAAAAATAAATTCAAGCTAGAGATTTGCAAGAGGAAATATCAGCTGTGGCTTTGTTGGCCTTTACCTTACTTAACAACATCAAGTATGCTTTATTTATTCATATGACTTTGGGTGCCAATTCCTCCTAAAAACAAAAAGATCACATCATCTCATACATAAACCTGAAAGCGTCTAGTGTCTAATCATTCATATTCAGGCATTTACCGAGAATCATTAAGCATTCATCTAACACAAAATCAGTTCTGAGTTGTCTGTGCTTTAACAATCATCACTCCTCCAAAATGCAAGTCAAGAATCTACAGACAGCAATCACAATAGGAACTGTCCATTGAACTCATCATGTGCCAGCCTCTTCTAGAGGCTTTATGTATTTTTACTATTCCTCACCACAAGCTCTCAAGTAGCTATTATTAGTTCCCATTTCACAGATGAGGACATGGAGGGTAAGAAAGGCTAAAAAACTTACCAATTTCACGTTGCAAGAATGTACCAGAATAAGATTCCAACACAGGTTTGTCAGCTCCGTAGGCCATGGTCTAGCCAATAAACAGTGCAGGCTGTTATATAATCATTATGAGATATAAAACATGAACATGGCTTTATACAGTGCTCTGTTCACATATAGCCTCTGAAGAAATGGCTACTGGTTCTTAAAATCACAAAATATGTGCTCCAACAAGCAACTGATTCATTTCAAATGTGTGAACGCTGACTTTTGTGGCTAACTTATCTTTGTTACAGGCATCAGGAAGCCAGAAGCAAAGTTCAATACTTACTGCTAATCTTTCTGTTAGCATTATTATTTTCCTGTTATATTTTTTTGCATCATGTGATTTTTATCATGTATTTATTATTGTGAATTATTTGTACTTTCTTAGTACACTTAGTGTACTTTCTTAGTACACTTAGGCAGTGAAAGTTATATTAAAAAGCAAGGGATAAGCATAGATACAGAGGTGAGGAGACAAATCTTGGCACCTCAGTCTCCAAGGCCTTCAAATTCCAAATTTTGGAATTTAAATAGGAAAGTAACTACTTCCTACCATTGGCAAGTATCTGAGGTATTGAATTATGGCAAGGAGAAAAATGTTGTTGAGGAAAACTGAAATTTAGCCCAACTCTACTTCTCTCTAGACTTGGTGACTCCTGGATACCTCACTAAATTCATCTTTTTGTCACCTCATCTATACAGTGAAAGGATTGAACTTCATCCTTCAGGGTTGGCAAACTTTAGTCCAAATTTGGCTCATGGGCTATATTTGTGCAGCCTGCAAGCTAAGAATGTTTGTTTACTCTTTCAAAGGTGCAGGATGAAGAGCAGCAGCAACAACAGTGATGGGGATGATTTGCAGCCTACAAAGCCTGAAATATTTACTATCCGATCCTTTACAGAGTTTGCCAACCCCTGGATGGCTATGGTCTTCTTAAGACTGCATTTCCCTGCCCCACAGAACTGTAACTCTGGTATACTCTAATAGGCTATCTCCAAATAAATCCTCTCACCATTGTATAATGGGTATAATGTAAGACTACCTTGACAGCTATAAAGCCCAGAAAGAGATTCTAGAGTTAAAGGAAAAAGGAGGGGTACTCAGAAAGTATAATATGATAGAAAGATAGGGGCCATCAGAAGTGATGCGGGGAATTACCATTCGTCTGAGTTCAAAAGGGCACCAGCCCAGATCCACTCAAAGATTGTATGTAAGCCAAGGACATGCCATATGCAAAGCAGAAGGCTCCACATTCCCCAGAAATTTCAGGTAGTGTGTATTTGACCTACTTTTTGTTTTCAATTCAGCCAGCTGGCTCAGCAGAAGCCATCTGCACTATCACAGGCACCAGCAGCTCCTAGCTGTTTTTACCTAAGTATCTCAGAGCACAGAGTTTGTTATCTGACTTTATGGATTGAAGACCGCTGACCTATTTCAGGGTCCAGATCAAATGTATTTCTATAAATGTGTGTGGGGTCTCTCCAGGAACATGTTAGCGCTCCCAAGGTAAACTCAATCCTTCCAGTCACCTGTGCTTTCTTTTCCCTTTGAAATACACCGCCATTCATCCAGGGATATAAACTTACAGTTATTGGAAACCTGCTGTGGACTAGGTTCTTTACTTATTTTATTCATTGAATTTGCTGGCAACCCCATTTTCATGACAGTAAAACTGAGGTTCAAAGTCGTAAAAACTAACAAGTGATGAGGTCACGACTGCAAGTTTCTTTGCCATGTGGCTTGCCAGGTTCTAGCAATCACCCCAGTTTAAATTTTGCATGTCATTTGTTTTTCCTTCTCTCACATCTGTCCATCACCCAAATCTGAGAAGCAATCCCTCAGGGCACCAAGTAATCCTTTCTCACTGTACTTAACTAAATTGAGGCCTGGACAGACTGCCTCCATCCTAAATTTCTCACTTTTACTGAAACCACACTTATATACTGATCTATTCTTTTTCCTATCAGGTGCAACATACACTCCCTCCCCATTATTTCACTCTACTAGGCAAGGCCTCATTTATTTCAACTTCTCGAAGTCTCAGATTTCTAATAGCTAAAAATTATGGCTGATAATATTGGGTTTAAAAAGTTTTTCTTAAAGATAACATAAAAGTTTCTCATATGATGGTGAATACAAGGGTAGACAATCAATGCCTACTTCCTTCTTCTCTTTTTAAAGCTTTCATTTGTGATTATATATCTCATGCAAGCCAGCACTCCAATTCCATCAGCTTATATTATTTCTCATTATTTCTTCCACAAAAAACACGTGTCCAAATACAAGGTAAGTAATATCAAAGAAGGAAGCATATGTTTTGTTTCTTCTTCAGTTACCTTAGCCTTTAGGATCTTACAAAACATACAAGAACTAATCAATAAATACTTGGTATTGATTAGAGTCTCATAGGTAATGAGAAAATTCAATGGTCTTATCTTCAACCCTAGCTAAAGTAATCAATATAATCCCATAAAAATATTTGCCCTCAGGAAGTGCTTTGCAAGTTTTATTTATTCATAGTTTTGTTGAAGGAAGCAATATCCTTACCCAAAGTAATTGGTTCTTTTTTATTTTGAGAATGGTCAGAAAAATTAGAACATGCCAAAACTGATTAATTTGTGTAATTTTATAATCATCCTAAATTGTTTTTCAAACTGGATCACATGCCTTTGCTAAATAAAGGATTATTCAATCATAAAATACTTTCTCACATGTAGGATATTTTTGCCGATTTTACTTTATTTTCCTCATCCATACATTCACTCAATATTATTTCTTCGGGTCCTATGACATAATGGTCAATTCAAGTGCCAGGAATATAAAGATGGAAAGATTCAGTGCTTTCTCTTATTGATCCCACTCCCTGGGGGAAAGACAGACTCGCAGAGAAGCCATCGCAATATTAGGTGATTTCATAATGACATATGTGCACCCTTAGTTCTAAAGTGTATCATATCCCCAAGGCTGAGATTCAAACGATGTGCATGAAAAAGCTAGAATAACTAGGATAATAGTGAGGTCCGGGAATTCCAGGTATCCATTGCCCTTGTAAACACTCTGTTCTCACCTTAGAACTATGATTAGCTAAGGTGTTGAATTCAATGATAAACAAGTGAACTCATGGTCTTTTTATAGTAGCAGAAAATGCAGAATAGAGCATGATCTGTACTGGGAAGCTTATATTCTGAGTCCAAATCATTACCTTTTTGTGTAAATCAAATAATCTATTTTTAATCTTAAATTCCATAATTTTGATAAATAATTTCTCCTTTTAGTAACCTTGCACAAGGATTCTAACATTGGAGAATTATTTTCTCCAATGTTAGAATGCTTTGCAAAGCTTTTGCTACCTTGAAAGTATTAGAGAAATTAATGAATGGAGGGTTAAAAACATAATGGAGCTGGTAAGTGAGCCACAGGTAGGCTTAAAATTTCAGCTCTCTCCTCCTCCATCTGTGAGCTGAGGCAAGTTTCCAAACCTTCCTGTGACCGGGGTTCCTCATTGTAAACCTGGAAAAACACCATGAGAGTAGTAAAAAGTTGAAATGAGATGATGTAAGTCAAACGCCCAATGCAGAGTAGTCCAACAAAATATTTTTCTCCTTTTGTACTTCAAAAAAAAAAGGAGAGGTTTTTCAGCTTCTGAGAAGGTGAAGATATGCTTTTCCCTCTTTTGCCCATGAATTACAATGGAGAATCTTGAACATTCTTATAAAAATAAGCATGTGAAAACTGAAAACTGTAGAGAACAAAGCTGATTGTCTAGGGAATTTGAGGAAGGACCCAGTGGTGCATGCCCTGAGTTTTGTTTTTCCCTCATTTATCTCTGAGTTAATGAATCTGGAATCCAGAATTACTAATGAGGTAGATGAAAAGTGCCCCAAAACCAGCCTGTTTTCTCTGGGAGGTTGGCCAGGAAAATAGCAACCTAACAAGTCAGAAAACTTAAAATAACTACTGTTACTGGTTAAACGCCTAGAAAACATTGTGGCCCTATCTTTACCCATGCAAAGGCTGAGTGGGGAACCTGCACTTCCACATTCATGAGATTATCATGATGCACTTGAGTGGTGTCAAAGCCAAGTAGGGAGTCAGGACTTTAAAAGCACTGGCAGTAATATCCTCCCAACTGACAGTTCCAGGGCAGACTACATAGAGAGCCAGAATTCTCACCCCTGCTTAGCAGTAATTTGGAACCCATCAGTCAGGTACCAATGGAGACTGAAGAGAATGTGTGGATTATTATATACACTGGGTAATTATGAAGTTTACTTCCCACTTTGCTAGCACAGTGTAAAACAAGCAAATTAAAACAGAAGGTTTAAGTAAATGTCATGATCTCATAATATAATATGAAAATATCGAAGTTTGAATTCAAAATTAGTCATCATATTAAGAACCTAAGATCTTAAATAGTATGAAAAAAACAATAAATGAATACATCAAAATGAAGATAGAATGAGCTGACAAAACTTTAAAAACAAGCATGGTAAAATGCTTCAATAATCAATTATGAACACACTTGAAACAAATGAAAAACTGGAAAGCCTCACCAAAGAAATAGTATCAGCAAATAAGCAGAAGATTAAAAAAAAATCAAATGAAAATATTAAAACTAAAAAAAATAGAATTGTGATAAAATCCTCTGGGGATAAGCTTGATAGTCTTAATAGCAGAAAAGGAGTTAGAGGAAAGAATCAGAAAACTGGAAGATTAAACATTAAAACTTCTCCAATCTGAAAAACAGGAAGTAGACTGAAGACAAATTAATAGAACTTCAGTGACCAGGGGTCAATAACAAAAGTTTTAAAATTTGTGTCATCAGAGTTCCAGAAGAAAGACGGGGGGCTAAAATAACTTAAATAATGTCTGAAGACAGAAACCTGCAGATTCAAGAAGCTGAGGAAACCAAAGATAGGATCAACCCCAATGAATCCACACCAAGACGCACCATACCTAAACTTCTAAAAAGAAGAAAAAAATCTTGAAAGCCACCTGAGAAAAATGACACTCCATAATGGAAACAGAAGAAAACAAAACAATTCAAGTGATGATAGGTGTTCCATCAAAAACCAGGGAGTCCAGAAAAAAAGGAGCACAATTCTTTTAGTGTGGTTAAGAAAATAAGTGTCAACCACAATCCTTTACCCAACAAAAGTATTCTTTGAATGTAAAGAGTAAATTTTAAAAATATCAGATGAAGAAATCTAAGAAAACTTGTCACCAGCAGACCTATCCTAAAATAATAACTATACTCTGTTATCTAAATAGAAAGAAAAAATAAATAAAACAAGGAACTTTGGAACGTCAAGAAGGTAGAAAGAACACAGCAAGTAAAAATGTGAGTAGATTCAATAAGCTTTTGTTTTTCTCTTGAGTTTTCTAAATTATGTTTGGGACACTTGAAGCAAAAATTGTAATGCAGCATAATGTGGTTCCAAATGTATTCAGAGGAAATAATTAAAACAATTATATTACCAAAGGGGGAGGATAAAGGGGCACAAAAAGAAGTAAGCCTTCTGTATTTTATTCAGGCTGATAAAATGATGACATAAGTAACCTGTGACAAATTACTTATGTATCATAGAGTGTAATACCTAGCAGTTACTAATAAAGCTATATAAAGCGATGTATTCAAAAGCACTATAGATAAAGCAAAATGGAATTTTAAATAAATGTTGAAGTAATCCATAAGAAGTTTAGAAAAAGAAAGCAGAGAGGTGACAACCAAGAAATCACTCAAAAACAAAATATTAAATGTTAAATTCTAATATAGTAAAATAAAATAAAATATAAATGGCCTAAGCTCACCATTTAAAAGACAGGGATTATCAGATAGGATTATAAACCATAACCCAACTGTGCTGTTTACAAAAACACTTGCTACAAGTAAAACAAAATAGGTTGAAATTAAGAAGGTGGAAAAAGATATCTCATGGAAGCATTAATCAAAAGAAACTGGCTATATTAATATTAGATAATATATCCAATCTTCAGAGCAATGAAAATTACCAGAACCATAGCGATGTATTATATTATGATAAAAGGGTCAGTACTCCAAGAAGTTGCGGCAATTATAAAAGTGTATACACCAAAAACAAAGCTGCAAACTATGTAAAACAACTGATAGAACTGATAAAACAGTTCTGTTGATAGAATTGAAAGGAGAAATAGACTAATTCACAATTGTAGTTTGAGATATCCACATCATTCTCTAAATAATAGATACAACAAGGAGACAGAATAGTAGTAAGTTTACAGAAGAACTCAACAACACCGTTAACCAGCAGTCTTCAACTGCAACCAATGTACATTCTTTTCAAGTTTTCATTGAATACATGTCAACACAGACCATATTGTGGGCGAACCTCAACAAATTTAAAATAATTGAAATCAAGTAGCATGTATCATGTGACAGCAATGGAATATCACAAAGGAAAATAAGAAAGGAAAGAAGGAAGAAAGAATAAAAAGAGAAATTAGCCCACTTAATTTTAAAACTTATGTCTTCAGTAATCAAGACTGTGATATTGGTAGAAAGAGGGACACATAAATCAATGAAAAAGAAAGACAAGTTGGAAATAAACCCGTACATATATGGAAAATTTATTTTTGATAACTCAAAAGCAATTCTGTAGAGAAAGGATACCTTTTAAAACTACAAAACTTTTAGAAAAAAATGGTAGAAAATATTTGATATCTACAGTACTATATAAAAAGTACAAAATCTGTGAAGTTAAATTTGACTTTACCCAAATTAAAACTTTAATTCTGCAAAAGATCCTGTTCATGGGATTGGAAAACAAGTTACACAGTGAGAGAAAATATTTTCAAGCCACATATCTAATATCTAGTATATATAAATAAATCTAGAAACAACAGTAAGAATATCCAGTTACAACTGGGCAAATGACATAAAGAGAAATTTCACCAAACAGGACATTCAGATGGCAAATAAACATGTTAAAGATGTCCAACACCATCAGCCAGTATATAAATGCAAATTAAAACCACAATGAGATGTCACTAACAGTATCAAAATGTCTAAAATAAAATGCAGTGACAACACCAAATGCTCTCCAGGATGTGGATCATTCATACATTGCTGGTAGAAATATAAAATGGTAGAGATACTTGGAATACAGTTTGACAGATTCTTTAAAAAGTATACATGCCACTGCCATATGGCCCAACAACTGTACTCCTTGACATTTATTTCAGAGAAATAAAAAATTATGAGTATACAAAACTTTGTACACAAATTTCACAGTCTTGTTTGTAATGGCTTAAAACTGGAAACAATGCAATTTTCTTTTGACAAGTGAATGGTTAAAGCAACTGTAGTACATCCATACCACAGAAAACTACTCAGCAATGAAAAGAAATGAGTAAAGGGAAAACAAAGAAAAAAAATAGGTGATACATGCAACTCCATGAATTGCTGGAGAATTAAGTTAAATGGTAAAAGCCAATCTCAAAGGTTGTATTCTGTATGAGTCCATTTATATAACATTCATAATAGGACAAAAAATATGGGATGGAGAACAGTTTAGTGATTGCCAGGTGTTGAGGCTAAGAAGAAACTGACTATAAGGGCAATATAGGGGATTTTGTATTGATAGACATTTTCCATCTTTTGACAACACTAATGTTATCATGGTTGTGATATTGTACTACAGGACAGTGCAAGATGTTGACACTGGGAGAAATTGGTAATGGGAACACAGGATTTTTCACTATTTCTTACAACTGCATGTGAATCTACAATTAGCTCAAAATGAACAGGTCAATCAACATAAGGAATGAGTGGATCATTTGCCTTATGCTAGCCCTCCTTGTAAAAAACTTTGATCTTTTGCTCGACATCTTCATATAAAGGCACTCTCTTGCTACTACACCCCCTATCAAAGAAACACAAAGGGAATGCTCAAGAGCCATAAGAAATTCTGCATCCTACAGTTGATTCATTCATATTTTCCGGAAGTGAGTTCCTCAGGCCTATGACTCAGAAAAGGAAGCTATAGTGAAAGGCTTACATTTTCCGGAGACAAGAAATTAACACCTTAGAGAAGCTTCCACAATTTAAAAGCTACTTAGACAAGCCAGAGAGCATCTAAAAGAAGGTTGCTGGGATGGAGAGCAGTCAGGAAATTGTTTCACATAAGAAACAGTTAAGGAACTTATAGATATTTTGCCTGGGGAAGAAAAATGTTGGCAGATCTATGCATTTAGAGGGCTGTTAGGTGAGACAAATAGGGGCTTATTTCCTCTTACCCATAAAGAGTGTTTCCCAAATGGTGGTTTTAACAGATGATTTTAGGTGGTGGAAGGACTAACATATTTCATGTTAATTGTTATTTTCTCATTTAAATGTGTATTAGAAAAAATAAAATCAGTACATCTAGTAACACTATTTTTACTTATAGTAGGGTGTATACATTCTCCATTAAAATATATCTAATTTTTGTAAGATGGTTTTTTAAAGAAGAAAATAAGCAAATAAAAGTCCAGGTGATTTATGACTACAATAATTTTGAAGCCTGTTTATGAATGCAGTTGTAAATCTGTATTGGAGACAAATGACTACTTAGCACTAAAATCTTTCAATCACATCTAACAAAACATGTCAAGGATGCTGCGGAAAGGGTTCTTATCATAGTTGGGGCCCTGGAAAAAGCATTCTCTTGATCTTCTCCTGATATTTCAGAATCTCAGGGTCCATGGATTTCTAAGGTTATTCTTGAAGAAGCAGGGAAAATCAACTTATCGTATAATTGCTGCAGATAATACTAAAAATAATTATAATGGCATTATTTCAAGCCAAGAATAAGCAGTCAGCAAATTTCAGTCAAGGTATTTTCAAAATTGCTTATCTTTCCATCCACTGTCACTTTGTAGGAGCATTTGTTATAGAATGGATTTGGGGACACTCTCAGTGTTTTCTATGCAATTGGCCCCGTGCAATTGGAAATGATTTTCAGTGTTCCTTCAGATGATTTTTGTGTGCAATCAATTCAGAAAGGACTACTCTAGATTACATAAACAGAACACACCCACACTCACGCAGCGGTTCAAAGTCACTGGTGCTTTCACAAAGCCTGAGTTACAGTGCTGTTTCGGAGCCAGAAGGTATAATAATCCTGTCTTAGTTTATGGCAATTTGAGAGTCATTTGTTTAGACTGCAAGACTATTTATGGAACCAGACCATATTATACAGTTCATTTATCCTCCTGAATACTGGACAAATACATATTTTTGAATGAAATTTAGCCTAGTAAATATTTTACATTAATTTTCCTAAGACCTTCATTGTTTAAGTTGATAAATACTGGGTTTATAGGGCTAGAACACTGGGGCACTTGGGAGAGAATATAAAATAAATTTAAGGAAAATGCTATTTTAACTCAATCCCCATAGTATGTCTTTCCAAATAATTGAAAATACTTAGTGATTTTCTTTTCCCTTGTTCCATATTGAACAAAAATTACATACAAACTTTTTACTTCATATATTGATTATACTTTTAGAATGATAAGTAACAATTGCTGAGTGATCCTAATGTGCTAGACTCTCTTCTCAACTTTCTACAGGTAGCAATTCACTTATTCTTCAACAGCCCTTGAGGTTAGCCATGTTTTATGGATAGGAAGACTGAAACATATCTGGCTTGTATGTGGGAGAGTTGGGATTTGAACCCATGCATTTTGAGCATTACGGAACCTGCATTTTGAACCTATGAGTCAGTGGCTTTCAAAGTTTCTTATGTCCCATCACATGAAATAAATTCCTTGTAGACACTCAGTACACACACACATGTATACATACACACATGCTCATACACACTCACATACACATAAATAAATATTTTTCCCTTGATAAAATGACAGAAACCACACACTTCTGGTATTTTCCTCTATTTTATTTTTTAAAATGCTAGTCAAGTCTCACTAAACTGATTTCACAACCCATCAATTTATTGCAATGTCCTGTTTGAAAAGTTTTGTACAAGAGCACTGTTTCTGTGAAGCGAAAAATCAAGAGTTCAGATAGATTAAAAAGGATGCAGCCCTTATGTCTGAACACTCAGACTGTAGGGGATTTAGAGACTGAATGGGTGATTTACAGCAGGGCACACCACTGAGCTATTCCCAAAAGCCATGGACCAGAGCAGAGTGCCTGGAGCTTCCATACAAGCACGAAGTGCTGGGCTTTCTTGGAGGCAGTGTGATATGATGGGAAGAACATGGATGTTGGAGCCAGAAAACCAGAGTTTGAAGCCTGTTTCTGCCAATTACTGGCTGAGTGTTCTCAAGCAAATTAATTAATCCCTCTGAGATCAAATTTTCTGCCTATTACACCAGACTAATGTAACAAGTGTTTTTGCTGCCCCAAATCATGTACCTTTGTGTGACTTATGACTTCAGCCACAGTTCCAGTGAACAGTTTCACCTAAGCCCAGACTCACTCTGACAGTCCTGTTTATGCATCTAGCCCTGTGTCTTTTTTGAAGCACTAGGAGTTGCTAGATCCAACCACATGCATTTTGAGGAATTCTTCCCCAGGGAGGTGATTTTTGGTTAGATATAACCACCCCTGTTTCCTATGTGTGGAACAGGACAAATCTGGAGATTCCTCTCTACCTTTCACAGAGGTCCCACACAACTGGGTCCCTGTTGCCTTCGGAATCTGCTGGGCCGTTCCCTGTATGTTGACGCTTCCTTCTTCCCTGCATCACTCTCAAGATACTCTTCCTCCTGCTTCCTGGGATCATTTCACAAATAAAATAGCTGCACCCAATTCCTTGTCTCAATATATGCTATCAGAATAGCATGAATTAAAAGAGACAAAGATGACAAAACAGTGGTTTTGAGGATTAGGTGGCAGAAAGTATATTCTATCTCTAGTGAGTGCATGTTGCATAAGAGATGGTAAAAATTGTAAACTGTTCAAAATTGAAGATACTTTCACAGTTTGAAGATGATCTTTGAAAAAGTAAAACCAATGTAATTAGGCCAAATCATAATTTGAAATTAAGAGTTAATATCATACTGCTAGTATGTGGGAGAATTGGAATTGAAATTCAGGTCAGTCCATAGGTACCTGCAACTAGGAATACGTTTATGGACTTTAACCCAGAATTATTCTTTCTAAGACTTTATTTAAAGAGTATAATTCAGGATGTGCACAAAAGAAATCATCACGACTATATACAATAAGCTATTACAAACACATAACAAAGTAAATTTGCAGATGTAGAAAGATGTTCAAAACATATTGTTAAATAAAAATAACAGACTGCTATTCAATATGTAGATCACAATTCTAATTTTAAACATATTATCTACATGAAAAAATGTATGTATAATCTTAACAAAACAGAACTTGATGGTTGTATGCTACAATTTGTAGAATTATTGTCCCTTCAAGGATTGAATTTGAGGTTTTAGTGACATTTTATTCTTTATTTTGTCTCTATATTTTGTAATATTTTATTTTCTGAGTCGACATATATTGCTTAACTCAACAAATAACACGTTTGACTTCACTGTCATTGTTCCTGCAACTCCACAAGAAACTCTGCAGTGGATTTTGTGAGGAAGTCGTAAACCATGTCCAAATGCCCTCATTGTGTTCAGTGGACCCTCTAACAAAGGAGCTCCAAGGAATAGTTCTCAGATTGAATCTCTCTAGAGTACAAACTCCTAACTCACAAACACTGATTCAAGTCAAGTTATATTACAAACTAGAGAGACTCTTGTCTGATTCTACCTACTTTCTGTGAAACTGGTGTTAGAGACCATCTTATTTATCCATATGTTTAATCAAGGACAAAGAATCAGGAGGACCAGCCTAAACACAGACATGATGGCACTGAAAGAACTCAAACAGTAAGGGAAAGGACTTTGAGTTTGAGATCTGACCTTGTGTGACAAAGGGTTACGGTTTCTGTAGTGAACAATTCTGGAGCAAGAGATGGCCTATGTCAGCATATACTTTTCCATGTGCTTAGTTCATCAGACACTGCTATAGGGCCACAGGTAGATAGATTGTTTTTAAGTGAGGACTCCCAACAATTTGTGACAACACAAATGTCAGAAAAGTAGAGCTGGAGTTTGAATTTGGGAGTTACCTCTAGTTTGCCACACAGCCTAGCCTAGAAGAACAACCTATTGCCAAGTATCTCTTCCCAAATAAGGCTTATAATTCTGATTACAATTATCTGGTTATACCTGTAAAATTAAAAGGGATACACTGAGACTTATTTAGAGGTATGTTATCCAGGGTTTAGTTAATAAAGCGTCCTTCACAACAATGATTAGAGAACAGATTTTGGGAGACACTACGAAACACTTCTGGATGCTATCCATCAATCAATCACCTTCGTGGATAATTGTATATGCCACTGTGCCTCAATCTTTCAAGCCCTAATAATAAAATCTAGATTTTGCTTGACTTTTACATATCAGCCACTTTACAGTAATTATATTTTAATCTTCACTGATGTTGGTAATGAGAGTTCGAGCTTTTCTTTATGTTATAAAGGGGGACACTGAGGTTTTGAAATGATCCTTGACCAAGTCTCAGATATGGCAGATAATGGAGCTGTTTTTTTATAGGCAGACTATAGGTCTCAGACCTGGGCTGGTTTCTTTTATATTATGCTGGCTCCAACTCCAGCACCATAATTCTGGAGCCATCACTAGCTAGCATGTCAGTTTTGCATGTACCAATTTGACCTCTGTCTTCTCCACTTTCATTACCATTTTTTCAGAGGGAATAACAAACTGAAATGACATAGATTAGAAAGAAATTTTTGCCTTCCAAAACAGGGTTAGTGCACTCTCCTGAAAATATACAAATGCAAATGTACTACTGGGAAGAAAGTAGGAGTGCCATATAGTCCTCCTTTGCTGGCAGATATTAGTGAGGAAATCTTCTAAGACACCAAGAGAGTGTTTCTGGTAAAAGCCCAGGAAAGTAGGACAGTTGAGAAAGAAGGAAAGCTTCAAAGTGTCAACCAAATTGCCATAATCAGGAAGCTGAAGGATACAAGAAAAAGCTTCAAACTGTGAACACTGTAGTATCTGTAGTACACTATAATACTATAATTGTTTTGGATTGTAGTCTTTGAAAACAGTCTTAAGTAAATTGAGTCTCGGGAAACAGTTTCAAGAAATTTGAGAAGCTGAAGACTCTGGCATTAGCAGGAGGTAGAGTCCTTGATGAACTAGAGCTACTGTAAAACAAACTATATTTTCCAGGAAGTATAATTGACTGAGATCACAATCAGGGTTTGAGTCTAGACAAAGAATGTGAAGTCAGGGTTTGAGACCCAATCTGATGCCAAACAACATGAAGTTAAGCTATTATACCTGTAGTGAGGCTACCAGAGTTTTAAATTCTAAATCAGCCTTTACCACTTAATGCATATAATCATTGAGTTAGTGATATAATCTTTCTGTGCCTCAATTTTATTTTCCATAACATGGGCAAACTCACAGTTCCTACTTCCTAATACAAGCAGTCCTCACTTTGTACACATTTCTGAGTTGCACAAATTAATTAAATACAGTTTAATTAAATGACAAAGTCCTCCAAAAACATTCTTCCAATTTTAATTACTATGGTGTATTGATTTTGAGTAAAGACATTAAGTACAAACTTTGCTGCTAGCTCTTTAGTTCACAAATCACCACATACATATCAGATGCACAGCATGATCAGTGGCCAGTCTTATCCCTTCTTCCAGTCTTTCAGTGATTGCTGACTGTACATCTGCTAATCAGTCCACACACAGACAGCAAAATGTGTAGTTGTGTTGCTTCCTTCTCTCCCAGTGGCAAATCTATGTGACATTTTACAAAGATTGATAATTGTAAAGGGGAACTGGGAAACAGAGATGAAAGTGCAGCAAAGAAATGAAAAATAACACTAGGAGTAAAATTCAAATGGAAGCCAAATGGGGACCAAACAGCTGACCTTGAAAACCTTGACATTTTGCCATTCAAGGGACTTTGACATGCAGGCTAAGAATTTAGCAAAGATGAGCTTATCAACATAAATGAGAAAAGTAACTGTGACGGAAAGGTTGAAAATGTCCCAGAGTTACTGATGATGGCAAAAACTTCACAGGAAAGGGATTCTCAGAGATATTTTGTGACATTGAAAGTGCAAGGGATAAAATGTTAGAAACTGATGCCAAGTTAGAAAGGAGTAAGACAAGTCACCAAGGCTTAGAAAAGATGCCTGCTGTCATATGATGAAAAGAAGGCAAGCTAATCCAGCTATTTTAGGTAAATTTTTAAAATAAAGAAAACACTTCAGTTGCCAGTGTTTCTAGTATGTTTAAATTAGGGTGTACTGAATGCACATTAGTTATATTTTTCATATCCCTATACATTTATCCCCAACTGTAAAGAAAGTACATTTTTAATGTTTCACATCAATTTTTTTAAAAGCCACAAAAAGTTGCACTTTTTTGTCTTGACTTTTGTGTTTGCTTTATGCAGTTTCAGCTTTCACAGACAGAAGGAACACTGCCTGCCTTGACAGAAGATTAAATCAGACAAACTATCCAAAATGGGATTGCACCATGCTTTGCTCACAGTAAGTGATGTTTAGGAATAATAATAACGTTAGGAGTAATATTAGAAATTGCACAAAATAATAATAATGACAATAGATGATGGTGATCATGATGATGACCACGACTAATAGATCTGATGTCAAAGATTTTGCTGGAGATGCTAGACACAAGGTGATCGAATTTATAGGTCTTGCTTCATCCATTCCCTCCATTCCACATTCTCCACTCAGAAATATAGATCACAGGCTGGTAAGTGCTGGTTAGGAGTCAATACCCACGACAGTGCTAAATGCCAAAGGGACAGGGCAAGGATTCCTCTGGTTGCATCTGGTCTTTCTGCACTGTTTTCCATATGCAGCAGCCCCACCTTGACTTTCCTCTTCTTGCTCTCACTTTCTCCCTTTAAAAAATTATTTTTAATTTTTGTGGGTACATAGTAGGTATATATATTTATGGGGTACATGAGATACTTTGATAAAAGTATGCAATGTGTAAGAATCACATCATGGTAAATGGGGTATCCATCCCCTCAAGTATCTACTCTGCTACAAATAATCCATTTGTATTCTTTTTGTTATTTGGAAATATACCATCAAATCAAAGTCACCATGTTATACTACCAAAGACTGGGTCTTATTCATTCTTTCCAACTACGTTTTGTACCCATTAACCAGTACCCACTTCCACTACCCTCACTACCCTTCCCAGCCTTTGATAATCATCTTTCTACTCTCTATATTCATGAGTTCAATTGTTTTAATTTTTAGCTTCAACAGATAAGTGAAAACATGCAAAGTTTGTCTTTCTGTGCCTTGCTTATTTCACTTAACATAATGACTTCCAGTTCTATCCATGTTGTTGCAGATGACAGGGTCTCATTCTTTTTTATGTCTAAATAGTACTCCATTGTGTATATCTACCCCATTTGCTTCATCTATTCATTTGTTGATAGACATTTGGGTTTCTTCCAAATCTTGGCTGTTGTGAATCGTGCTTTAATAAACATGGAAATGCAGATATCTCTTCAATATACTAATTTTCTTCCTTTTGAGTATATACCCAGCAGTGGAATTGCTGAATCATATAGTTGCTCTATTTTTCACTCTTTTAAAGAAGCTTCAAACTGTTCTCCATAGTGGTTGTACTAATTAGCATTCCTACAAATGGTATAAAAAGGTTCCCTTTTCTCCACATCCTTGCCAGCATTGGTTATTGCCTAACTTTTGGACAAAAGTCACTTTAACTGGGGTGAGATGATATCTCATTTTATTTTTGCTTTGCATTTATCTGATGATAAATGATGTTGAGCAGCTTTTCATATTCCTGTTTGTTATTTGTATGTCTTCTTTGAGAAATGTCTATTCAGATATTTTGCCTATTTTTTTGACCAGATTGTTAGTTTTTATCCTACAGGATTGTTTGCGCTCTTTATGTGTTCTGATCATTAATCCCTTGTCAAATGGGTAGTTTGGAAATATGTTGTCACATTTTTGGGGTTGTCTCTTCACTTTGTTGACTGTTTCATTTGCTATGTAGAAGCTTTTATGATGTGATACCATTTGTCCATTTTTCCTCTGGTTCCCTGTGTTTGTAAAGTATTACTATAGAAATCCTCGCCAACGCCAATATCCTGGAGAGTTTCCCCAATGTTTTCTTATAGTAGTTTCATAGTATAAGGTCTTTAAGTCTTTAATTCATTGTGATTGGAATTGTTGTATATGGTGAGGGATAGGGTTCTAGTTTCTTTTTTCTGCATGTGGATGTCCAGTTTTTCCAGCACCATTTATTAAAGAGACTGGCTTTTCTCCAATGTATGTCCTTGGAAGCTTGGTCAAAAATGAGTTTACTGTAGATATATGAATTTGTTTCTGGGTTCTCTATTCTATTCCATTGGTCTATGTGCCTGCTTTTATTCCAATACCATGCTGTTTTGGTTACTATAGCTCTGTGGTATTATTTGAAGTCCTGTAATGTGATTCTTCACATTTTTGCTCAGGATAGCTTTGGCTATTCTGGGTGTTTGGTAATTACATGTAAATTTTAGGATTACTTTTTCTACTTCTGTGAAGAATGTCGTTGGTATTTTGATACGGATTGCATTGAATCTACAGATTGTTTTGGGTAATAGGGACATTTTAAAAATATTGATTTATCTGATCCATGAATATGAATCATCTTTCCATTTTTTGGTGTCCACTTTAATTTTTTTCATCAATATTTTATAGTATTCATTGTAGAGATCTTTCATGTTTTGGTTAATTCCTAGATATTCAATTTTATTTGTTGCTACTTTAAATGGGATTACTTTTTATTTCTTTTTCAGATTTTTCAGTGCTGGCATATAGAAATGTTACTAATTTCTGTATGTTGACTTTGTACCATGCAATTTTACTGAATTTGTTTATCATTTCTAATAATTTTCTTGGTGAAATCCTTAAGTTTTTCTGGATATAAGATCATACTGTCTGCAAGCAAAGATACTTTGATTTATTTCTTTCCAATTTGAATGCTCTTTATTTCTTTCTCTTGTTAAATTGTTCTAGCTAGGACTTCCAGTACTATGTTCAATAACAGTGGCAAAGCGGTTATCTTTGATTTTTTTTTTTTTCACATCTTAGAGGTAAGGCTTCCAGGTTTTATTTATTTATTCAGTGTAATACTACCTGTGGGTCTGTCATATATGGCATTTATTATGTTGAGGTACGTTCCTTCTGTTCCTAGTTTTTGAGGAATTTTATCTTGAATTAATGTTGAATTTTATCTAATGCTTTTTCAGCATCAATTGAAATGATAATATGTCCTCCATTCTGTTCACAGGATGTATCACATTGATTTATTTGCATATATTGAATCATTCTTGCATCACAGGGATAAATCCTACTTATTCATAACAAATGATTTTTTAAATGTGTTGTGGAACTTGGTTTGCCAGTATTTTGTTGAGGATTTTTGCATCAATATTCGTCTTGCATATTGGCCTGTAGTTTTCTTTTTTGATGTGTCTTTTTCTGGCTTTTGTATCAGGGTAAGAGAAGCCTCATAGATTGGCCACCTAGAATTAATTTGGAAATATCCTCTTTTCCTCTATTTTTTGATATAATTTGAGTAATATTGGATTAATTCTTCTTTAAATGTTTGGTAGAATTCAGCAGTGAGGCTCTTGGGTCTCTGCATTTTGTTTACTGGGAGACTTTTTATTATGGCTCCTATCATATTACTTATTATTGGTCTGTTCAGATTTCAAATTCCTTCATGGTTCAATCTTGGTAGGTTGTACCTGTCTAGGAATTTATCCATTTCTTTTAGATTTTCTAATTTATTGACAATAGTTGCTCATTGTAGCCACTAATAATTTTTTGAGTTTCTGTGATATCAGCTGGAATTTCTTATTTTTCACCTCTAATTTTATTTATTTGTATCTTACCTCTTTTTTTTGTAGTCTGGCTAAAGGTTTTTCAATTTTGTTTATCTTTTCATAAAACAAACAACATTTTGTTAAACTTTTGCATTGTTTTCTTCATTTTAATTTTATTTATTTGTGACCCAATATTTACTATTCAGTTTACTAATTTTGGGTTTTGTTTCTACTTTTCTAGTTCTCTAACATGCATTGTTAGATTATTTATTTGAAGTTTTCCTTGTTTTTTGATTTAGGCACTTACAGCTATAAACTTCCCTCTTCAGTATGAAGAAACGGTATGCTTTCACTGTATTCCACAGGTTTTGATATGTTGTGTTTCCATTATCATTTGTTTCAAAAAAGTTTTCAATTGCCTTCTTAATTTCTTCATTGACACTCTGGTAATTCAGGAGCATATTGTTTAACTTCTGTGTGTTTATATGGTTTTGAAAATTCCCCTTGTTATCGATTTCCAG
Source organism: Cacajao melanocephalus (assembly GCA_963573385.1). Taxonomy (NCBI): domain Eukaryota; kingdom Metazoa; phylum Chordata; class Mammalia; order Primates; family Pitheciidae; genus Cacajao; species Cacajao melanocephalus. The sequence goes on from CAUYLG010077663.1 coordinate 26,110, forward strand.
TTTTAGTCCATCAGAAAAGTGCTCTATATTATTTCCATTTTTTTAATATCTTAAAACTTGTATTGAGACCTACCATATGGTTTATCCTTCATCCAACATTGGGTGAAATGTTCTGTAAATATTTGATAGATCAATTTGCAGTATAGTGCAGATTAAATCTGATGTTTCTTTCTTGATTTTTTGTCTGGAAGATCAGTCTACTTTTGAAAGTGAGGTATTGAAGTCCCCATCTATTATTGTATTGAAGTCTTTCTCTTCAGTGCTAATAATATTTGCTTTACATATCTGAATGCTCTAGTGTTGGAAGGGTGCATATATATTTAAAACCATCATTCTTTTGCTGTATTGACTTTGTTATCATTATATAATGACCTTCTTTGTGTCTGTTTACAGTTTTTGTATTGAAATCTCTTTTGTCTGGTGTCAGTGTAGGTACTGCTGCTCTTTTTTTTGGGGGGGGTGAGTTCCATTGGCATAGAATATCTATTTCATTTCTTTATTTTCAGTCTAAGTATATCTTTATATGTGAGGTGTGTTTCTTGAAGGCAACAGATCATTGGATCTTGTTTTTCATTGCTTTTAACCATTCAGCCACTCTATTTCTCTTTATTGTTGAATTTAGTCCATTTACATTCAATGTTATTATTGGTAAGTGAGGACTTACTCATACCATTTTGTTATTTGCTTTCTGGTGGTTTTGTGGTCTTTCTTCTTTCTTTCTATCTTAATTTCCTTTTAATGAAGGTGATAATTTTCTGATGGTAAAATTTAACTTTTTGCTTTTTGTATTTTGTGTATTTGTTGTATGATTTTGATTTGAGATTATCATGAGACTTACAAATACTATCTTCTAACCAATGATTTTAAAGTGATGGCAATTTAACACTGATTGCATAAACAAGCAAAAAAAAAAATAATAAAAACTTATCACTTTAATTTTATCCCCGCACTTTTTAACTTTTTGTTGTTTCTCTTTATATCTTATGGTACTATCTATGTTTTAAAATGGTATTGCAATTATTATTTTTGATTGGTTTATTATTTAGTCATCTTATTTAAGAATAGTTTATTTATGACAATTACAGTGTTATAGTATTCTATGTTTCTCTGGGTGCTTACTATATCTAATTAGTTTTATACATTCAGATAATTTCTTATTGCTCATTAATATCCTTTTCTTTCAAACTGATGAACTCCCTTTAGCATTTCTTGTAGAACAGGTTTGTTGTTGAAGAAATCCCTCAGCTTGGTGATCTTGGATAGGTCTGAAAATTTCTCTGGATTATCAGGCACAGGATTTTGTTCTCTTCCTTACTTTCTACTAAACAAATAGCATGTCCCTCTGTGCTGAGCTGCCTGGAGCTGGGGGTAGGGTGATGCATGCACTCCTGTGGCCACCACCACTGGAATTGCCCTGGTTCACACCTGAAGCCAGCACAGAACTGCTGTCATCACTACCTAGCTACCACCTATGTTCATTCAAGTCCCTAGGGCTCTATAATCAGCTGGTAGTGAAATCAGCCAGGTTTATGCCCTTCCATTCACGGTGGCAAGTTCCCCCAGCCCCTGGGCAGATCCAGAGATGCTGACTGGAAGCCATGTACTCAAGTTAAAATCCTTGGAAATATGCCTGATATTCTATTCTACTGCAGCTAAGCTGGCACACAAACCACAAGACAAAGTCCTTCCTGAACTTCCTTCCCCCTTCCACAGGCAGAGGATTCTCTCTGTGGCCACCATAACCACCAGCCCACAAGGAGTTCTGCTAGGCCACTGCTAATGTTCACCTAGGGTCCAAAGGCTCTTCACTGAAGGCCCTTGTGAATGCTGAGAGGCCTGAGACTCAGCCTGCATGGCAATGGGCTTCCCTCTGGCTCAAGACAGGTCCAGCAATGTTATCTAAGAGCCTAGGCCTGGACTTGGGAACACCAAGAGCCCACTTGGTGCTCTGCTACACTGTGGCCAAGCTGGTACCTGAAATGAATATATCTCAGAGTCTCTTCTAAGGCCCACAGTATATTACCTGGGTATGGCTGTTGATCATTCAGGGCCCAAGAGCTCTTCAGTCAGCAGGTGATGAATTCCTCCAGGACTAGGTCCTTCCTTTCTGGTTTAAAATGTATCTAGAAATGATGTCTAAGATCTAGGGCCTGAGATAAGGGCCTCGGAATTCTGCCTGGTGGTGTATCCTACTGTGACTGAGCTGGTATTCAAAATGTAAGACAAGGTCCTCTTTACTTTTCTCTCTCTTCTCCTCAAGCAGAAAAAAAGGAGTCACTTTCACTGCTGTGAGCTGTGCTACCTGGTAGTAAAGGAGGACTGTCACAAGCATGCTCTTAGCAGTCATGTCTAGTGTCTCACTAGGTCACGCACAACCCCGGTCCATTGATTCTAAGCCCAGTACAGCATGAGGACTTGCTTAAGAATTGCCATTCTTGTGTCCTAGTCTGCCTTTCAGGTTCACCTAGGACCACAGAGCACTTCAGCCCACAAAGGTGAGGCTTGTGAGTAACTCAGCTTCCAGCCTCAGGGCTGAGTGATTTTCCTCTGGCTGGGGCTGGTCCAAATGCTCCTTCTGTGGGCCCTGGGTGGGTGCTGGCTGAGCTGAAGATGACTTTGCTCTTTGCTATGACAAGGCAGCACTGAGGGCAATGCAAAGTCCCCCAGTTGCTGCGCTCTCCCTCCCTGACATATGCAGATTCTCTCTTGGTGCCACGCAGCCACTGCCAGGGGATGCAAAGGGGTAGTGCCAATGATTTAAGACTGACTCTCATAGTCTCCTCAGTGTCTCTTTCAACCATATAAAGAAAAATCCAGGTAATATGATTCTCTCCTGATGTTTGATTTTTGTAAATGTGCTTTTTTTGTGTGCAGAAAGTTAAAAGCATTTTTGCAGAGGGTGAGGAGGGCAGTAGGACAATTGGTGCAGCTTTCTATTCTGCCTCCTTGCTCCACCCGTCTACTACCTTTTTCTTTTGTTTTATTGTTTATTTCTCTTTTTCCAATATGATTGTATTTATCTAGGTTATACCCACTATGTTTATTTATAGTTAAAAGTAAATGTAATACTGTTATTTTAAATAATCAAATTGAGTAATGTCAAGTCACTTTGGCTTTTAAGTGGTAAGTATAGTCTCACTATGGAAAATACAAGTTCTCATTTCAGCAAACACCGAAGCTTTCCCCAGAAAAAGATATTTGAACAGTGTGTTCTCCATTCCCACTTTTCTCAGTCTTAACACTTTTTCTGAAAACACAACGATTAAAAACTATAGTTGACTGTTAGTTATTGGCTGAAAATGCCACGTCCCCCAACCCTCACAAGAAGTTACTCGTGCTTTAACTTCTTGAACCTGTAAATTTATCCTCTGTGGCAAAATGGACCTTTGCAGATGTGATTAAAGATATTAAGATGGGAAGATTATCCAGGGTTATCTGTGGGGATCTAAAGGCAATCACATTTACCTTATAGGATGGAGGCAGAGGAATATTTTAAACAGAGGAGGTGGCAATGTAGCCACAGAGGCAGGGATTGGAGTGGTGCAGCCACAGATCAAGGAATGCTGGCGGCTTCCAGAAGCGAGAAGGGGCAAGAAACAGATTCTCCTCTAGAGCCTCCAGTGGAAGCAGGCTCATGCCGACACCCTGATTCTGACCCATGGTACTGATTCCAGACTTCTGACCCTCCAGAACTATGAGAGAATAAATTTCTGCTGCTTTGAGCCATGAAGTTGGTGGCAATTTGTTACTGAAGCCATACGAAATGAATAGGCTATACTTCTGGATTTTGTGTGTTAGCCCAAGTATCTTTTTTTGTGTGTGGGATTAATCCAAATCCACATTTATTGAATGTGTATCAAGTACAAAGCATCTCGAACACAGTTTGAATGGAACAAGGCTCCTGTCTTCTAGATGTTTGTAGTCTGAGCAAACAGGAAGATAGAAGAGTTACAATGTAGTATAATTCTTCAAATTCCTGCACTTGGTGTAATTACAAACAGCAGTATATTTGTGTAGTAGGATACCATTTGGCCATTCAAAACAAGGTTGTAAACAAACATATTGACATGGAGATATGTTCACATATATAGATCTACTAAAAAGACAGTACCATTAAATAATTTTTACAGTGCATAAAAATGATCAGGAAGCATACGATTAGGGGCATTATTCATAGTTTTCCATAGGTAGTGGGTTTATGATGTTTATTTAATCTCCCTTTTGTTAAGTGTTTTCCAGTGTCCTGATTTGTTTAATAATAAGATAAACTATTTTGTTGTTGTTGTTGTTAAAAATTGTTTTGATTCAGTGCCAGTTAGAAGGACTTTCAGGATGTAAAAGTAACACAGAGGAGAAATCAAGAGTCTGACCAGATGGTGTCTTTACCTCGAAGGTCCCGAGCACAATAATAGATATCTTCTCCTGGTTGGGAAACTTTGCCACATAAAATAATGTATACCATATTTATTCAATGCTCAGCTGCCACTGATCCAATGGGAAATTACTAATTTAAAAACAGTTTTCAGGAGAAAAAAACTCATCGCTAGATTAAATATGCGTACCCTAATCTCCAAATTTACAATGTGAAATGAAGTCTACATTAGATTTGAGAAAACGTGATCTTTTCCAAAAGGAAACTGGCTTTTGTTCTGATCAAGGCTAAAGTAAAATTGTTTGTATTAAACAGAAGCGTTCCAGAGTTTTACTGTGAGTATCCGTAACACTTTTCAAGATGTGAGGAAAGAAAAAAACTGCCGTCTCTCTCAGGCTGCACCCTACCCATTAACCCTGCCTCCTTGCCCCACACACAGTTAAGAGACATCGCCAAACCAATATGCAGTGTCAGGTAAGTGGAGATTTCCTGAACGTAAGCACTCAGCAGGCTGCAGAGGGAAGTTCCTCTGATTGTTGTGCTGGCTGCTCTGATATTCTACCTCGAGAGCATATCCACTTACTGTTAATAGCTTCAGAACATATTTCTCAATTTGAAACCAAAACTAGACTGTGAATACATCATCCTTTTTTAGCTTTATAAAGCAGATGGACTTTAAGCTGATAAACCTCCAGACGGAGACTAACATTAGTATCAATACTGTGAACTAAATTGGATTTTTTACTTTTGATTATGAGTCATCCAGTTTGTGGATTGTAGCTCAACCGTGTTAAACTGAGAACACCAACCATGAGAGGAGGTGGCTATTGCTCAGCACTTGAATTCCTATTTCTGTTGGTTGGTATAGCCATTCTTCCAGGCTTCTAAATTTGGATCCTTTGTGTTATTATAATGACAAGTTTCAGTTTGGGGACATTATAGCTGCTGCTCTGCATACAGAGTCTGGATTTGTACAACTGTTTAAAGAATTAATAGCAGTTTCACTTTAGTATGTAGAAATAGATGCCGGGGGAATTTAGAAGCTTGACCAAGCTAACTGAGCTTGAACTTGGTAGAGCTGGCATCTGACCCCGTGTGATTCCTTCATGTTTCTACTGACACTCTACTCATCTTTTGTGGTGGGCAGATCTTATGGGGTTTTTTCATACCCACATAACACATTAAATAAATTACCTTTGCATCATATGGGAAACTGGCCAGACCAATTAGAACTGGTCAGGACAAAATGAATGGCTCAAGGTCTGAATCAGATGTGGTACCAGTGTTGTGTGTTTATATTTTTTAATGCTTATCTTGCTTATCAGCTTCCTAACCATCTACTTCAATCTCTGGTCATTTATTTGCTCAACTCCAAGATAGAACATTCGATAATCGATTGCTATTTTTCTGCCTGAATTCTAACCACTTTTATTTATCACCAGTGTCTGTACTTTCCCTACTCTGGCTGTTGTGTTAAAGGTAGTCTGAATAATTGTCCATGGACTCATACCTTTCAGCTCTTCAATAAGTATGGAGTACCTACCATAGGAAGGTACTAGGGGATTACAACAGTGAACAACGCAAACAAGGACCTACAAAAATGAAAAAAGTAATCAAACAAGTAATTACACTAGAATGAGATAATGTAAGTACGGAGGGGTCATGGGAGCCTTTAGAAGAAAGGAGCAATCTACGCTAGGGTCAAAACCCACTTTCCACATAAAGTGATGTTATATATGAAACCTGAAGGATGGTAGGAATCAGACTGACATAAAAAAAATGGCATTCCTGGCAGTGGGAAAATCACATGCTTTACCCATGGGAGAACACATATGCATTAGCAAGATTTCAAGGAGATTCAGCACGGCTGAAGCCCAGCAGCAGTCACAGGAGGGTGGTGGAACACTGAATATAAGAGAGGTAGACATAAACTTAGTTATTGATCTATTCATAAGACATTTTATGAAGTTTTGACTTTATCAAAAAGCAATGAGCTACCATTGAAGATGCTCTGTAAGATGAGAAATTATAAGATTCTCATGACAGAGAGTAAAACGGACGAGTGAAAACTGATGGATTCAGTAGAACAGTTAGAAATCCACAAGAGTGATGCAGGTATCAGAAGTGCTGGTTTGGATTGCGCTGGTGGTAATAGAAACGGAGAAAAGCAGGCAAGATGTATAAAGATCATGGAATTCACAGGATTAGGGATTGATTAGACATGGTTAACGAGGGGGAAAAAAAGACAATGGGTCCTTGTCTGAACCTTTCTCACCATTCCAGAAAAACACACTATGGGAACCCTATAGCGAGTGACTTCCATCAGACACTGCTCTTTATTCGTGAGTTCCGTTTCCAGTATTAGTCATATTCTTTCTGCTCTAAGTGGTAGAAGTCCTGATTCAGATGCACTAAACAGTACAGGGGGATTTTTATCTCAGATATCAGGAACTTAAAGGAAGAATAGGCCTCCGAGGTAGCTAATTTAGCTACTGCATTGTATCACCAGAGATTAAGTTTCTCTCCATACTTCTCTCTGTACAAGCATCAGCTTCATCCTAAGTCTGTCTGTGTGTGTGTTCATGAGACACTTGTCTGCAGCAGTGGGAGCAATATGTTTTCTTATGATTCTCAGCAAGGGAAAGTGCCTGACTTCTCTTTCTCAGAAAGTATAGCAGCTTCTGCTTTGTATTTCATTGGTTAAACGGGCATAAGCCTACTTATTCCTGACAAATATCTAGCACAAAGTATGGAAATACTGTGCTTGCCTTAAACTAATCATCTAATGTGGACTGTCCTGTGCCCATGTTTATTACACTGCTTTCATGACGTCATTTCTCTCTGGTGGGTCTTACTCCCTCTCCACCTTCATTATCAGGCCTGGAAATGGTTTGCCTTACTAGATCTTTGGCAGAGGCTTTGGCCCCTTTTCTTTGCACTCCAGGCACTTATTGCAGTGCCAGACATATAGAAGGAATTGAGAAATATTGTATTTGCTGAATGTAAGAAATATGTGTCGCATACTGGATATTAAACACAGTTTAAATGCTTCCATAATTGTCATTTAATGCTTCTTACACCTTAAACTTCTCTTTCTAAATTATAACTCAGTAAGTACAAGAACCAGGCCTTCTTATTTTATGGCTGGCATTGCTAAGCATGAAAAGGTTTTCATAAATACTTTTGAAATGATTTAAGTCAGAGTTGTAGAATTCGAAGTCATAGAATAAAAAGATATCTACATCAACATTCCTATTTTATGAAAGAAGAAAGTGGCACGTAGAACTATGGACAAGTTAAATTAAGATGCTGTAACTAGATGAATGGAGATGGAAATTATAACTTGATTTCTAACTTCAAGTTCAGTGTTGAATGACTTTTTGTTCGGTGTCATGATTGCTACCTGTTCATAAATTAGTATTTATGAGCTAATTATTTGGCTGTATCAGTTTTTCAGGCTCAGTGGGGAACTAAAAAAAAAAAAAAACATATTACTGCCCCCAATATTCCCTTGATCTTTTTGCTACAACACCATAACCAATTAGAGAGACTCATTATGGACAGAAAAATAAACAAATACATAACAAAACAAAAATCCAGTAACAACTCACATCTCTTATCACCAATATTAGAGGATTTTCTAGTCTTCAATTAGATATATTATCTAATGAATGAATGTGCTACACTCTCCCAAACTTTAGTACCTGTGAAGAGATAAATATAACTCCTGTTTCCTCCATGAAAAAAAATGCCAAAAATACCCTCTGTGTCTTTCTTTCTGTTAAACAAACAAACAAACACCAAAAAACTCCCAAGGAGAAAGGGATCCTATCTTTGTGTGTCCTGCTTCATGTCCTCAAATGATAGGATTTCCCCACACAGATAACCTAGAGCTTTCTTACCATTGGTTCTAAATCTGCAGGCACCACTCTATCCTTAAACTTCTTATGACGTCTGTCATAAGAGTTCTTTCACTATGTATGTAAAGCACTTATTGAGCATCTACTATGTGCTGGAGCCTGTAATAGGTACTACAGTAGGGGAGGGAGATTAAAATGGGTTCTCAGCTTTCAGTAAGGTAATGGTTTAACAGGGAGTAACACAGAAGGCAGAACATTTTCACACATTGTATTTACAGATCTAGGGAATCACAATGGTGGAGTATATAGCCCATGATGGGGCCAGAGGCAGCGCCTCAGGGAGAAAACAACTGAGCCCAATTGTAAGAAGTATAATAATAGGATTTAGTTAGTATTAAAGAAGAGCATTCTGAGCCAAATGAAATGCTAGAACAAAGACGCAGAGGAGTAGATTGTGAGAGAAGAGCGGGTAGCAAGGAATGTATGGAAAGGGTGGTTATAATAATAGTAGGAGCAGTTCATATGAGCCAAATTGTGAAGAGTTTGCATGTAGAACAAAGGTTTTGAGATAGAAACTATAGCAAAAATTGGACAAAATTAGAGGTGCTAAACAAACAAAAACATAATTAAATCTATAGTAAAAACAAGTATTGGCAATCTGGTGGCTGGATTTAGGTGATAGGGTAACTCTGAAGATAACAAGACCTCTAGGAGGCTGTGGTAACAGCCCAAGTTAGAGATGAAAAGTCCCTGGAACATCCAGCAGTGTGTAGAACAAGGGGTAGATGAGAAAGACATTGTGGAGGTAGAATCCGCCAGATCCCTGCCCACTGGATAGGAGGATGGTGAAGAGGGAAGGCAGAGGATGGTGAAGAGGGAGGGCAGAGGATGGTGAAGAGGGAGGGCAAAGGATGGTTTTGAGTTATTGCATTCTCTCTATCCAGGACAATAATGCTAATCATTAAGATAAAACTCAGGAGAAGAAATAGCAGGTTGAGAAAGGAGGCTTAAATTTGGACATACTGGGGAGGCTGAATTCAGGGATTAAGTGCTAAACCCAATTCTGTTATTACTTAGTTGGGTAGCCTTGAACTAATATTTTAACTATGGTATTTTTTTCTTATTTTTCAAACTGTGTGTGTATGTCTTAGATATACAACCTAATTACAAACTGTTACAGTCATGAAATGTCTTTCACTTTTTTTTTGTTTTTTTTTTTTTTTTTGGTATCATTAGCTGGAAAAGGAAAGTATACACTAGAACGTCCTCCCCAGGGTCTTCTTTTAGGAAAGTGGTTAGCAACATTACCCATAGATACAGGGACTACAAGCTTTTCCAAAGTCCATGTCCTTCACACGTTCCTTTTCTCATAGATTTAAGATCAGAATAGCTTCTACCAGAAAAAGTGAAATGATAAATACCACTAGTCAGACATCCAACATATATTGAAAGGATTACTGAAATTTTGGTCAAACACAAAATCAAATTTTGAATGATTTGTGTAGAAAAAAAAGAAAGGTAAATCAAGTGTTAGATTAAAGACAATAGTTAAGCCTCAGTGCCTTAGAGAACGCTCTTCCACACTGAAAGTTGAAATGCAGTAACAAGGCAAATACTAAGGCTTTGTTTAGTGGGGCACAGGGAGGATCTCAGGATGAGTTATGGCTGATGTGGCTTCACTCCTGGCTTCCCTGGCCTTCAAGAACATGTTGATTTCCAGAAAAAAAAAAAATCTAAAAGGGAATGTACTCAGATCATGGTGGAAGCACTAAATGGCACTTCCAGCCCCAGATCTTTCACAGGGTCTGCTCAGAAAGACGAATTTAAATGACTTTGGCTGAGTCCATTGACTGTTGGGTCCGCTCAATCTGTATGCTTTTTCTGTCATGAAATTTTAAGTCAAAAGAACACCATGAAAAGTTTGACCTGGTTATTAACCTAGTTTGAATGAGGTCAAAGTCTTTAGGTGAGAAATCACAGCTCTGAGAGACTGACAGACATCCTAGGAGACTTAAGAGAGTTTGACTGAAAAGCTCCATTTTATCTTTTCGCTAATTATTATTATACTTTAAGTTCTAGGCTACATGTGCAGAATGTGCAGGTTTGTCACATAGGCATACACATACCATGGTGGTTTGCTGCACCCATTAACCTGTCATCTACGTTAGGTATTTCTCCTAATGCTATCCCTCCCCTAACTCCACCCCGGGCAAGAGGCCCTGGTGTGTGATGTTCCCCTCCCTGTGTCCATGTGTTCTGATTGTGCAACTTCCACTTATGGACGAGAACATGTGGTATATGGCTTTCTATTCCTGTGTTAGCTGGCTGAGAATGATGGTTTCCAGCTACATCCATGTTCCTGCAAAGGACATGAACTCATTCGTTTTATGGCTGCATAGCATTTCATGGTGTATATGTGCACATTTTCTTTATCCAATCTATCGTTGGTGGGCATTTGGGTTGGTTCCAAGTCTTTGGTATTGTAAACAATGCTGCAATAAACATATGTGTGCATGTGTCTTTATAGTAGACTGATTTATAATCCTCTGGGTATATACCCAGTAATGGGATTGCTGGGTCAAACGGTATTTCTGGTTCAAGATCCTTGAGGAATCGCCACACTGTCTTCCACAATGGTTGAATTGATTTACATTCCCACCAACAGTGTAAAAGCATTCCTGTTTCTCCACATCCTCTCCAGCATCTATTGTTCCCTGACTTTTATTGATAACTATTCTAACTGGCATGAGATGGTAGCTCTTTGTGGTTTTAATTTGCATTTCTCTAATGACCGGTGATGATGAGCTACTTTTTCACATGCCTGTTGGACACATAAATGTATTCTTTTGAGAAGTGTCTGTTCATACCCTTTGCCTACTTTTCAATGGAGTTTGTTTTTTTCTTGTAAATTTGTTTATGTTCCTTGTAGATTCTGGTTATTAGCCCTTTGTCAGATGCACAGATTGCAAAAATTTTCTCTCATTCTGTAGGTTGCCTGTTCACTCTGATGACAGTTTCTTCTGCACAGCAAAAGCCCCATTTTATCTTAAGTGTATTTCTGAATCTCTGGGTATGGATTTTTTCTTCTGTAAGAAATGATTGTTCTGCTAATAACACAAAGAAATACAGAAGTATTAAGATGTGGTCCAAACTAAAGCCTACCCAATGTCAGATTTCTTGCTCTTTGTATACCCATTGACAAGCCCTTCTCCACCTAAGGAGGCCCATAAAGGTCCATACAGGTGTACCTACAAATAAACTACTTTCAGTTCAAACTGTCGACTATCCGAGTTTGCAATTTCTGTTGGGACTTTTCCGTGATGCTGCTTCTCATATGTAACTGGAGGCTTTCCTGTGAATCACAGGAGAAGCTGTCCATGAGCATCTGAATAATTTTATAGGTGCACCAATCTGTTTTTACCTGGTAAATTGCCACCTCTAGTTGTTTTCCAAATTAATATGATCAGGGCAAGCCTATGCAGTAAAACAAACTTATTCATGCTTTCCTTGCTGGGAACTGCCTACCCTGATTAATCATGACAGATATATTCATAGTGAATGGATTTCTGATACAGGTGGGTATAGGCATGCCTCAGCTTTTAATTCCACTTTATGCTCTGTGGAGTCATCAGTTCGAAAGCAGTAAGTATTGGAAAAGTAAAGGCACCACCATGAACACACTAAAATAAAATTCCTTAAACTACTCATAAGTGTTAAGGCTTAGACCTTATAGACATCAGCCAACTACAGAAAATGTCTTACAAATTATACACTATTGGAATTAGAAAATATTTGAAGTATTTTCATTTTTTACCTCATCATTTTAAGGAAACCATGTTTGTGAGAAGAATAATTATTCTTTCTAGCATAATATTGCTTTCCTTACATAATACTATGCCAGCAATTCTAAAAATAGAATCCATGAGACATTTTTATATACTGAGCATACATTCTGTGCTGGAATTCAGAGGCTCTTGCCCTTGAGGAACTTGCCATCTTGTTCAGAAGGCCAGAGCCACACAAATACTGAAGAACTCTACAGTGATGTCAGACAGAAGATAATCAAGGCTGACAGCAACATGCCAGGGAAATGACTCGAGTGTTCCCAACTCCTTCTTAATGGCCACATGAAAAACAAATATACTTCCTACTATGGTAGAAAATAGATTTAAACACAAAGGACATGCAGCTATTGAGTGCCTAATATGTGCCATGTATGACAAAAGCCGCTGCAGGTTACTTTGACAGGAAAATCCAAGGGTCAGGAATGACACCCTATGCATAACAACCACATAGGTAGTAGATTCCAGAAAAGGACACAAACGGGCTCTCTCATTTGGACTTGGAATGCTGATCGCATTCTGGTGTAGCACATAGTTTTCCTTTGGGCAGAAAAAGCAGAAACACAGATTTTTAAAGACATTCATGTGATTAGAGGGAGGCCTTACTTACTTTATTCATTGTTTACATTGGTATGATACACATATATATATGTATACATATATATATATGTGTATATGTGTATATATATATGCATGCCAATTCAATAAATGGTGAATTTATTTTATAGTTATGACTTTAAAATACAAACAAATCTATTGAGTGCATTAGTTTTTGGAAATTTTAATCATACTGTTAAGGATAATTTTTACTACTTAAGAGAAAATAAATACAACAAATTTTAAAATGCCCTAGTGTTACTGAAACCACATTTTATTTCTAGGATTTAAAATATGAAGAAGTAAAAATAAAATATAGTAGAAAAGTAGTAGAAAAAATTCCAATAACATTGTTGTTAATCATATTCTTGATAATGTTTACTTCTGTAATTAAAAAAAATACCCTACAAGATAAAAAATAATTCCATCACCAGAATTTGTGATACAATAACTTACTTTACAGAGTACCAGGGGAATAGGCACGTGGCCAATTAAGTATCCCTGGCAGATTGGATCAACAGGAAGCAACTTGAAAAAGCACTTGCTTATAAGTAGCAGGACTGAACATGGGGATAAAAACCTCTCATGCAAGGTTACTACTTGATTTTTAGAATGTCATTGATGGACAAGATTTGGCTCATAGGAGTAGTAGAAGACAGCTGGTAGATATCATGATTTAAAGAGAGAATTCCTCAATTAACAAATAAAATTTGAGCCCCTAATATGTGCCATGCATTTTTTTAAGTGCTAGGAAGCTTTTAGGGTGATGACAAAGACAGGCAAATTACCAAACATTTAAAGGCAGTGAGATATATACAATGGCATGCCAGACTTGGAGATAGTACAGGGAGGAGAAGGACTGATACACCTGAATCTTTGAAAGCATGGAAAACGGACCTATCTCAGGTTGGAGGGATGCAAATTAGGAATCTCAGCAAAGCCTTACTAAAGTTGAGATTATTGATGTGAGCTATTTTTAGAAGGAAGAACAAGTGTGATAGGTGAATTGGGAGTGGAAGGTCTTCGATACTATGCAAAGGCATGATGGCATGATGGACCAGACCCTATGAAAGGCATGGGAATCATACAACAGGATGGTTGGCAAGGGACTGGAGAGATAGTCAAAAACTGGACTATGCAAAGCCTTATATGACATTCTATAAAATTTTGTCTTTATTTTACTGTTAGATGTTCCCAAATTTCAGTGTGCATAAGCATCATGCAACCAGGAAATTTCTACTTAGGGGATCTGTGTTGATGTCTAGGAATCAGCATTTTTAACAATCCCTGTAGGTTATTCACTTCCATGTATTTCCAGGGTCACAGTCCCAAAAGACACTGCTAAAATAATTTCAAATGGAGAGTTAGTCATGCTTACTAATTTAATTTTTAATTAAAAAATGATTTCTAATTTTTGTGGGTACATAGTAGGTGTATATATTTACAGAGTGCATGAGATACTTTGATGTAACCATACAGTGCACAATGATCACACTGGGTCAATGGGGTATCTGTCCCCTCAAGCATTTATCCTTTGTATTACAAACAATCCAATTATATTCTTTAGTTATTTTTAAATACACAATTAAATTTTATTGACTATTAAGAGTGCACAGGAAAAATGAGAGGGCTTAATTGGGCAAAGAACTGAGCTCAGAATGGGCCGTCTATGTTTGGGTCCTTCCCAAATGTGATGTCAGTTGTTTTAAAGGGCTCATGAGATTAGTATTGGAAGTAGCAATTGAGTAATTGTCAATCAATTAATGCCAGCTAATGTCACAGTCTAAATAAATAAAGAACATTAAAAAATAAAGGAAACAAAGACAATAACCCTATTTTGGAGAACATAGCTTTTAATAGAAAATAGAAACTTGGGGAAAATGCTGAGAATGGGTAACCAGAAAAGCAGAGGAAGAAAACTAGTATAGATATGCGTCACTGAAGGCAAAAGCAAAAGTGAATTCCAAGAAAAGTGGGCTGGTCCATAGGATAGAAATACTGCTGAGATGACAGGCTGACAGATTCACAATGACTCGAAGTGTTCAGTGACCTCTATGTTCTGCTCCACGTATGTTTTCATTTTTGCATTCTCATCATGACCACATGGCAGGAGTAGTCGCTCCAGTTTTATAGAAGATGCTGAGACAGAAAACGTATTTTTGTAATTGCCCAAGTTCACCTGGCTAGTGAGAGGAGATGGTCAATTTCAGGCCAACTTCTCTTTAATTTGGAAGCCTTCCTACAAACTTGAGTAAATGAAATAATCAGTGAACTTTTATCCAATAAATGGAAGAGTATATAAGAGAGGTAGAATAACAGCACTGCATGTAAATGATTTTTCCTAAAACCTTGTCTCTGAAAGCAAAAGAAATGTAACATGAGATGAAAAGACCTGAAATTGAGAAGGGAAAAAGCTATGCTTTAATTCAAATGGGAAAGAGCCACCAGAGAGGGAGATGAAGGTGCAAGGGAAACAGGCAGAGGTGTTTTACTTTTAAAGTCACAGAGGGAGTCAAAATCAGAGCCGTGGCAGTGGACATAGATGGTGCATGACACGAAATTGAGGATAGATATAAGTGTGTTATTAAATGGGGAGAAGATAAGATTATGATGATGACTTAGGAAAAATATGGAGTCTGAAAATAATGGGGTCTGGTGCTAAAAAGAAGGGATTAAATACAAGGAAATGAAAGTTGGAGTAATCCCCTCAGAGGATATTGGATTGTAGGTGGTTACGGTCATAGAAATCTGACTGAGCAACTTCTTTGGCCCAGGTTAGGATAGGGACAAAGGACATGAGATTATCTCAGTTTCCACGGCCAGGTAACTCTCAGCAAATGTTGGCCACCATTGACAACCTCTGTGATCATGTCCCATTTGTTAGAAATCACTGGAATAGAAAACATTCTGGGGAGGATCCATGAAAGATGTGATGCTTGGGGTGAACTGTGAAAGTTGAATAGGATATAGGCTGGCAGAGAAGAGGAAGAAAGCTATCCAATAAGAAAGAGTCACCAGAAAACACAGAAAAGCATTCACCAAATGCTGTAACTTAGCAGCTGAAGGGGTTGAAGGAGATGAGGAGGAGGAGGAGAGGGATCCTTCCAGGGAATGTTGGAGTCCTAGTCTCTGGAAAGAACTCCACTCTAAATGAAGAAGTTGGGGCCCAGTGCAGTGGCTCACGTGTGTAATCCCAGCACTTTGGGAGGCCAAGGCCAGCAGATCACCTGAGGTCGGGAGTTTGAGACCAGCCTGACCAATGCAGGGAAACCCCGTCTCTACTACTAAAAATACAGAATTAGCCAGGCTTTGTGGCATGTGCCTGTAATCCCAGCTAATCGGGAGGCTGAGGCAGGAGAATCGCTTGAATCTGGGAGGCAGAGCTTGTGGTGAGCCGAGATCACACCATTGTACTCCAGCCTGGGCAACAAGAGAGAAACTCTGTCTCAAAAAAAAAAAAAAAAAGTTGGGCTTTATCTCTTAACAACTTTTTTAAAAGTAAAAAGTCAGCACCGACTTCACAAGCACTCTTTCTTAGGCTTACAGATGTTCACATCCAGCTGTATATCATGATGTCAGGAAAGAGGAAACATTTGCTTGGCTTCTTGTTTGTGTTGGAGACATATTTACATACAGTGTGTCTGATCTTCACACACACTGCAAAGTGGATATTATGCCCATTTTGGCTAAGGAAACTAAGGTAGGCGGTAGAGGGGTTATAGCCCACACTCCCACCCATTTGGTTCCAGTTTAAAACTCTGTTAGAGACACAGTTCGTAGAAGTGCATCAATATGAACTTCCCAACGAGAGCTTTTCTGTGAACAGTAGAGAGAGCTACTCTTTTTGTCCTGACGGCAGGAATAATTTTCAAAAAATCAAACAAGTTCTAGGGCTGTCACAGGAAGAAAAATAGGAAATGCAAGTATTTCTTTCACCCAGAGCAGGTGAGGGTAGGCAGTTTTACTAAGGAACAGCAGGAAAGGGCTTGAATGCTGTGAATTATATTGTTTCCATAGCTCTTGGAATTATGAAGAGAGTAGTCATGGATTACCAAGACACCCGGGACTGGGATCTGCTACAGTAAACCTGAGATTTAAGCAACAATAAAACCCCACAGGACTTCATTTCTTTTTTACTTCCTCCTCTCCTCATACTTTTTGGCTCCTTTTTTTTTTTTGCAGGTCTTGACTCTGGCAACTTTCAGCCAAGCTGCTGGAAGTAGAGTGGTGACACTGATAGCTGCTCTCAGTAGACAGGTCCCTGTGGCTCCTGCTCCTTTTGAAGCATGACCTAGGTCCACCTTTGTCAGGAGTAGGGGTATAAGATCCCAGGATCCTAGGGATCCGAGTGCATTAGCTCTAATTTTTAAACTATATTTTGTTAACACTTCTGTTTTTTCCATCATATTCCTCTAAAAGCCATAAGCATTTTCTTGCTGCCCAAATGCCCACATCTCCCCTGGCCTAAATATACAGTTTAAAAAGACAACCAACCTGAACATCCAGACAAAAAGCCAAGAGCACATAGTTTCTCAGAACAGAGCAAGGAACACGTGTCTCTTTCATGGTTGAATTGAGGAATTTCTTGGTCTCTGTTTGTTTCTTAGCATTCCTCTCAGCTAGTCAAAGTGTTTCAGGATCTGTAACCGTGATAAATCGATCCTTGTCTAATCTACATGCTCTTGAATGCCAACACGATGCCACTTTGCTCCAGTAAATCATGTTGACATCTTTCCTTGCCTGTATTTGGTTTCATTCCAATTCCTCAACGTGGGTTCCAAGGACTTCCATGACTTGGAAGTACTAGGATTTTTCAGCATCATTATAAGGGTCAGGCTAAGAAACATTTCCTAAGATCAGGTGCTTGTTATAATTTCTAGGGCTGGTTTTAAGTTGAGTAGAGATACGCTTTGATGGGCTTTCTGGATTATATTGCCCTAAATCTCCTAGTAAGGCAACATTAAGGTGTGAGAAATTGCATGGCAGAGTAACATTGAGCAGGCTCTCAAATAGAACATAAATAGCTGCCTCTGATCATCATAGCTACCATTTATTGTACCTGACACTGTACGAGGTATCTACATAAACAGTGCCATTTAACCCACAAAGTAATCCTGTGAAATACGGTATGGCCATGCTTTTTTCAGTAGAGGAAATAGAGACTCAGAAAGGTCAATAGTTGAGCTCGTCCGTAGCAAGGCCAAAATTCCAGTGTAAGCCAGGTGTTCTGACCATTATTCCAGACAGGGCCGTGTGTCTGTCATGTTCTCTGCCTGTCCCAAAGCAGAGACTATTGTCCTCATGGCCAATGCTCTCTGGGCTGATGCTCAAATGGCTGCACTTACAATTTATGTACAAGTATTTAGTTTGTATCAAGAAAAGGAAGCAGAAAAAATAAATAGAAAGAGGTGAACACAGATATTACCTTGTTTATGAACTTCTTGCTTTTCTAGTGGCTGAATAAATAGATAGAGGTGAACACAGATGTTACCTTGTTTATGAACTTCTTGCTTTTCTAGTGGCTGAATCTGATGATTTTTTGGTTCTGCTTCACCTCAGCCAAATTTGCACAATAAATTTGGTTTTTTGCTTGTCCTTAACAGTCTTGTTCTTGAGTGCCTCTCAACGCAGCCTGGACAGCTATCTCAGTTATAGTCAGTTCTCAAACATTTATTGGGCATTTGCTGATGAATAACAAATGAGGACAAACAGATGGTTTCCGAATAACGTGGCCGGTTCAGTGATCAAGGTACGCAGAGGAAGGTATGATCCCACAGAGCAGGAGCAGGGGGAGGGAGGGCTAGGGAAGACTTTCTGGAGGACTTTCTGAACCAAGTCTTGAAGGATAACTAGAAGTCAGCCAGGCAAGGAGGGGTTCATGCTGGGTTAAGCAGAGAAAACGGCATGAGCAAAGGAGGGCACAAAGATATGAAAATGTGACGTGTGGGCAGGGAACTGCCAAGAGTTCAGAATAATTGGAACACTAAATGCAGACCTAATTTCAGAGCTACAAAGGAGGGCTGAGTTCAGAGAGGTCAGCCAAAACCAGGCTACCTAGGTTCTTATTTGCTGCATGAGGGGTGTGACGTGCACAGGTGTGCGTTTTATATAGATCATTCTGAACTCAGGGGGAAGATGCAGTGAGAGATAGGAGCCAAAAGCTCAGAATACAAGTTCAGTTATTTCCACCCCCTCAAGAAAGCAAGAGGATTAGTAATAATTATTTAATGGAAACTTTGGAATGGAAATCTATCAGATGCTAAAAGTTCTGCATTGCAAATGCTTGCATTAATTTGCTCTTTCTCTCTGTTTTAAATCCTTGAACTTTTGGTTAAGGGGGAATAAGATAAATGTCCAAGCTGCCTCTCATTCCTTCAGCTCTGGTGCTGTGTCCTCTTAATTCACATTTGAGTATTTCCCTGCTCGTGTCTGTGATGTCTGTATGTATGATTACTTCACTGGGTCAGATTTTTACTATCATTTGCAGATGATGGTTGGTCTTTCTATCAATACTGTCTTGAAGTAGAGACTTTCAATAAAGTAACTCTTACTTTATTGAAGTGATTTCTACTCTTAATCAGATTAAATTTAAGAATCATATCACTGTCTTCCAGTACATGCTACTCCACGTGTGATCTGCAGACCAGCGTGAGCCCAGAGACCTTTGCCACCATTCCAGGATAAGATAGGTACAGTATGTGAGGATGGAACTTAGAAACCTGTCACAATCCAGATGCATCATTTTATCTATGTGGAATCTAAGACTTAAAAGTTAGCTTGTATTTTCTTTGACTTTGTTATTTTCTTTATTCTATTTTCTAGTAGTTTATTTTTTTTGTGTTTTACAAAAATGTTAGTCTGTGCTAGCTGGGACCAGAAACAGGGGTTTGGGGTGGGGGGGTTGGTCCTTTATCACAGATAGTCTGAGACACCTTTTTCAACTTCATGTGGCAAAATGAATGCTGTAGCAGAAAGAAATCAAGCAAAATCACCCTAGCAGTTCTGAGTGACTACTGTGTGTCAAGCAGGTAAACTGGATGTCCCACTTGATGTTCACCAAAGCTCTGTGAGATGGACACCACATAGCCATTTTGCAAATGAACAAACTGGGGCTGGGAGAATGTGTGCAGATTATCTGGGTTGGGAGAATGTGTGCAGATTATCTGGGTTGGAATCAACTTCAAACCTATGTAACTGCACCCCTCACCATCAACGCTCTTTTCGATGCTTCCTGCTCCCTTGTTACAAAGTATATAATTTAGTGCTAAATTTAGGCTTGGCAACAAGAAGAGGTGGACGTAGTATTAAGATCAGTGTTCATATCATATGCCATTTTTAATGTCCATAATTCCTAGCACAGTACTAGACACAACATTGATTTCCAGTATGTGGTGGATGATTGGTACCACCCTAGAGTGCCCTTGTTATTAACACGCTCCCTTAGAGGTAAACAGCAGCACCAAATATTCTGGGAAAAACAAGATCAGTCTTCTCATAAGCAGGCCATGCTGTCAATTAAGGTGGAGCCTGCATCAGATCATTATCTAAAAACAAGCAAACCTTAGATCACCTGTTTGATCTGATGAGACATTTTCTTTTTATCTCTGAGAACTGTTTGTGTGTATTTTTTTAAGGGAAGAGGGAAGAGATGGAAAGAAAACTAAGTTTATTTATTTTTAAGGCCTCAAACTATTGCAGATGTTCAAATAGTCTGGAGGATCACCAAGAAGCACTATGTCACATGTCATTATCTTTGATCCTATCCCACCTCAGCCATCTGTAATGTTAGATTAACTGAATGATTGAATGTACTGTCTGTTTCAGGTTTTAACAGTGAACATTTCACATGCTACGGCCCAGGAAAATTCTCCACACATCCAAGATTAAGCACTCTAGATGTTATCCTAGTGCCTACTTCATTCAGGACTAACACACTTTGAAGAGAGCATGTCTCTGGGCTGGTCCCACTATAAATTCTGTTTCAGGACTCGCCAGTGCCCCGAGCAGAGTATGCAAAGTGCAATCCCAGCTGCAGACAGTCTGTGAGACTGATATTTCAGATAAATTGAAATACAGTCAGAAATTTTCTTCTTCAAAGTACAAAGCTATATTCTGGAATCGTAGAGGAACCAGGTGCCCAAACTGCTCAACTTTCCTGGAAGTGTGTCAAAGGCACAATGTAAGGAGAGACTGCAGCACACAGAGGCAGGAGCAGAGTCAACAGGACAGCAGGCATGAGGGAATTTTTGAAATCTGGAGCACCCCAGAAAGTGCAGAAGTGGAATTGACATGCCCCTTCTCCCCACCTTCCTAAGATCTTGCTAACAAAATCTAGTTATTTCTTTATTCTTTTTTTCTTAATAGTTTTTTGAGACTAGGCCTGGCTCTGTATCCCAGGCTGGAGTACACTGGCAAAATCTTGGCTCACTGCAACCTCCACCACCTGGGCTCAAGCAAGCCTCTCACCTCAGCCTCCTGAATAGCTGAGACTATAGGAGCATACCACTACACCCAGCTAATGTTTTGTATTTTTGTAGAGAGAGGGTTTTGCCATGTTTCGTGGGCTGACCTTGAACTCCAAGCCTCAAGCCATCCACCCAGCTTGGCCTCCCAAATTACTGGAATTACAGGCATGAGCCAACATGCACAGCCTATTTCTTTATTCTTAATAATAGCAATTGTATTAAGAATATCTATCATTGAGTAAATAGCAACTAGGTGTGAGTAGCAACTAGATATTAAGCATTATGCTTAAAATATTGCTATGGCCTGATTATTTGTGTCTCCCAAAAATTCATATTAAAATCCTCTTCCTTCACCCACTTTTGAATGGGCTTGTTTTTTTAGTTCTTTGTAGATTCTGGGTATTAGCCCTTTGTCAGA
>CAUYLG010077665.1:0-29576 GCA_963573385.1 Cacajao melanocephalus
CTCGGCTAATTTTGTATTTTTAGTTGAGACGGGGTTTCACCGTGTCGGCCAGAATGGTCTCTTATCTCCTGACCTTGTGATCCACCCGCCTCGGCCTCCCACAGTTCCTAGCTAACCTTAGGTTTCAAAACAGCTCATAGTAACTTCTTTTTGTCTTTAAAAGATTCCTCTTGGAGCCAGGCACCTTGGCTTCTGTAATCCCAGCACTTTGGGAGGCCAAGGCAGGCAGGTCACTTGAGGTCAGGAGTCCAAGACCAGCCTGACCAACTTGGTGAGACCCCGTCTCTACAAAAAACACACACACAAAATTAGCCAGGCATGGTGGGACATGCCTGTAGTCCCAGCTACTCGGGAGGCTGAGGCAGGAGAATTCCTTGAACCCAGAAGGTGGAGGTGGAGGTTGCAGTGAACCAAGATCACCCCACTGAACTCCAGCCTGGGCGACAGAGCAAGACTCTGTCACAAAAAAAAAAAAAAAAAAAAAAAAAACAAAAAAAAAAACCTTGGGCGGGGCACAGTGTCTCCTGCCTGTAGTAATCCTAGCACTTTTGGAGGCTGAGGTGGGCAGATCCCCTGAGCTCAGGAGTCCAACCTGGGCAACATGGTGAAACCTCTGTCTCTACAAAAAATACAAAAATGAATCTGGCACAGTAGTGTGCACCTGTGGTCCCAGGTACTCCTGAGGCTGAGGTGGGAGGATCACCTAAGCCCAGGAGGACGAGGCTGCAGTGAGCCATGATCACACCACTGCTCTCCAGCCTGGGAAACAGAGTGAGACCCAGTCTCAAAAAAAAAAAAAAAAAAGATTCCCTCTTTCCTTTATCCCCATCCCACCCCCACCATATGCCTATGGCCCACTGAGGCCTCCATACCCTAAATTGCAATCATCTGTTATTCTCGATTAAATGCATTTGTTCAGGAGAGCCTGAGTTTCTCTTTAGAGTGACACCACTCACTCTTGTCAAGTCCCTGCAGTGCCCCAAGCATCCCTCGCATGTGGTTAGCAGGGAGACCTTGGCATCTGGAGGCTGCAGGTGCAGCAGAGTGAGTCTCCAGATCAGAGCCGAGCATGCAGAAGCCAACCCCGGAGAGCACCCGACGCTTCTCACCCCGGGTTGTCTCAGTCCCTCCTGAGACCCTGGTGAACAGTGGGATGGGAGCGAAAGGGATTCCTGGGCACCCCAAGCAGTCCCGGCCTTCATCTGTGAACTCGTCTTCCCAAGAGAGCCCCCAGTGAGTCCAGCCCTGGGCCACAGCTGTGAACCCCTGATCCTTGTTCCCACCACCCGTGCACTAGCCAAAAACTGCACTTGCCAGGGTCTCAGTCAATCACAGCACCTTTTGTTTACTGGAAACATCCCAGTGACAGAACATGAAGATGCCAGCAACCATCTTACAAACTGTTACCTCATCAGTGGTTGCCCGGGGCCAGGGGTGGTAGCAGTGTGTGCTAAAGAGGGGCAGCAGAGGGAGATCTTTGAGGTGTGACTTCACTGCACTTGTGGGTGCACTGGCCCACACGTGTCTGGACTTGGAACACCGCAGCAGTCTTGCGCTCCTGGATTTGACATTGTCCTATAGTCATGTGAGATGCCGTCACCAGGAATCTGGGTGGAGAGTACTCAGGACCTCTCTGGGCTTTCTTTGCAACTCTAAATGAAGGTATGGTTATTCGAAAATGTAAAATAAGAGAGGGCCAGGTGCAGTGGCTCATGCCTGTAATCCCAGCACTCTGGGAGGCCGAGGCAAGAGGATCACACAAGCTCAGGAGTTTGAGACCAGCTTGAGTAACATGGAGAGACCGGGCGCAGTAACTCATGCCTCTAATCCGAGCACTTTGGGAGGCCAAGGCGGGCTGATCATCAGCTCAGGAGTTTGAGACCAGCCTGAGTAACATGGTGAAACCCTGTCTCTACTAAAAATACAAAAATTAGCAGGGCATGCTGGCAGGCGCCTGTAATCCCAGCTACTTGGGAGGCTGAAGCAGGAGAATTGCTTGAACCCGGAAGGTGGAGGTTGCAGTGAGCCGAGGTCACACCACTGCACTCCAGCCTGGGCAACGAGAGTGAAATTCCGTCTTAAAAAAAAAAATTTAGCTTGGCACAGTGGTAGGCACCTTTAATCCCAGCTGCTTGGGAGGCTGAGGCATGAGAATCACTTGATCTGGGAGGCAGAGGTTGCAGTGAGCTGAGATGGTGCCACTGCACTTTAGCCTGGGTGACAGAGCAAGACTCTGTCTCAAAAAAAAAAGAAAAAAGAAAAAAAAAAGACTTCTCCCCACTAAATGTGCCTGTGTGGAAAGAGGCTGCATCCCTGTTCCAGTCATGGCCATGAGGAGCCGCTGTGAGAAGGGCCCTAAGGCACTGCATGGTTTGCAACAAGAAGGGCAGAGCCAGGGAGGGGGAAGCAGACGTCATCCTCTGGGCTTTGGTTTCAAAAATAGCAAGGTGTGGGCCTGAGCCTGCTGCCTGCCCAGGTCTGGGCGCCTCCACTCAGCCACTGTCCTCCCAGTGCCTCTAAATCTGGAAGGCTGCATCTGAACCTGCCCTTCCAAACACCCTCCCCTGATAAGCCAATGGGGATAAGCAGGGGCCCTCCACTGGGGGTTTGTGAGGTGGGGCCGAGGATGATTCAGCAGCAGGTTACATGGCACAGCTCTCTCCATGTCAGCAGGGAGACGGAGGTGCCACTGTCATCTCCCTGGAGATGAGAAAGCAGGAGAGAATCATCAGGGAAGAACCCTGGGGCCTCTGGCTTGTCCCAGCCATGCCTGAGTGCAAGGAGGGGCCGAGGCACTAAATATGGAGGCTGCGGCCTCATTCGGAGAGCGGGGCAGCCTGAGCACCAAGATCCATCAGAAGCAGCAGGCAGCTGAGACGAGGGCTGGCGCTTCTGACTCATGAATTCTCGGATTAGTCAACAACCATCACCGGAGGCCACCGGCATTGATCCACTGGTTCTTGGGAAAGCACAGAAAATTCATCAGCCTAAAGTGACCCTGGATGAGGCTGAGAGGCGGCGGCCTTGGGGATAAATGGGGAGAAGGCAGGAGTGCTGGCTGCAGGCTCAGGTGTCCAGGCCAAGCTTCTCAGAGCCGCCTGGATCACGTACATCAGGCCCTTTCTGTGGCCTTGCTGGGCACCCAGGTGTGTGGGCGGGACGCCCCAGCCTCGCCCCCATTACTGGTTCAGCTGCTGAGGAGGAGGGGCAGCCCTCGAGTGGGTGGAGTCGTGCCCCTACTCTGGTTCCATGTCTGTAGGCTGCAGAAGCCCGTCCAGCGTAGCTTATGCGGCTTCTAGTGCTCGTCTGGGTGCAGGGATCCACAGGGCTGGCTCCCAGAGGGACATGTCCTCCTGTTCTCCCCAAATGACACCACACCTCCCTTGGGCCCCAACCCAAAGCCTCCTCTCAGCCCCATTCTCCCAGGTCCCAAGTCCCTCTGTCTCTCGGCTGGACCCCACAGCTGGGAATGGAGCCACAAAGCCCCCAGCAGGCGGCACCACTTGTGTCCAGAGGCAGTAGGAGAGGGCTTGCCCTCGTGGAGTGGACCAGGATGTGTCATCCTGTGTTCTGCAGGCTGGAAGCACACGGCAGCCTGCTTTCCCACCAGAGCCCAGGCCGGGGCCGTAGCCCCCAGCTCCGGGACCCGGGGTTGGCAGGCCTAGAAGGGTCAGGACTCTTGTGGCCGCAGCTCCCTGGCCTGGTCCTTATCCAAGATGAGCGGGGACTGGAACTCCCGGCCTTGCAGGTACACTTCTAAACCCTGGAGACAAGCAGGCCACGATGGTCAAGGGCCCACCTTTCGGCCGGCCACAGCCCCTCTGGCCACCCCAAGGAGCCACAGTCCCCAGGCACCATCCCAGGTCTGCCTAGAGTCAGGGAGGGGTGGGGACAGAAAGGCTTCCAGGAGCAGGAGATGCACACTGCAGGACCGCCCGAGACCCCACTCAAGACTCTAGGCCAGCAGGAGACCCTCCTGTCAAGCTCAGGCCTGACTTGACCAGAGAAAGGGGCAAAGGCGACCGCAGTCAGGGAGGTAGCAGAGGCCGGCATCTTCCTTCCGCAAGGCCCCGCCAAGGCCTGACTGGCCCCACACTGGGCACAGAGCTGGGTCGTCTCATCCCCAGGACCTGCAAAGGCCTCTGGATGCCTCACCCCACCTCGTCCTGTATCCTGGAAGGTCTTCCACGACGCTAAACCACCGACCCCATTGGTAACCGAGATAGAGCTGTGCCGTCTGCACCCCAGCCGCCAGATGGCATTCCAAACCTGACTCCAGAAGAGCCCAGACAGGGACGGGCAGCTCTCACCTCTCCAGAGTAAGACACCAAGGGCGAGATCTCACAGATGGCCGGAGGGTCTCCATTTGGGGGTGAGCTAGGGAAAGTCCACTTGTCAATATCTCCTCACAGCTGCCCGGGGCCCTCCCCCAGTGACCCGGACTACACTCCCTGAAGCCCGTTTCTCAGCAAGCTAGTCTTCTTTTGGACACCCCAAACCCTGAGCACACATCCCACTGCCAAGTGACAGGACCCGATCCGGGATAGAAAGCACCCCCACAGGCCTCCCACGCAGAGCCTAGGCAGATTTAGGGGTGGAGATGGAACCCCAACGTCCTTTTCGTTCCCAGCCCTGATATCAAACTGTCCTGCTACTTTCAGAATTCATGCCCAGGGCTCAGTTTCAAAGCCTATAAATAAATGCGTACAATGTTGCTGGGTGATAGATACCTTAAAAGCTCTGATTTGACCACCATGCAATCCACATGCATGTACAAAATTGCATGTGTACCCCACACATTTGTACAAATAAGAAAAATAAAAACAAAAAAATAGCCAAGGCACATTGGCTTGTGCCTGTAATCCTGCCACTTTGGAAGGCTGAGGCAGGCAGATCACAAGGTCAGGATATCGAGACCAGCCTGACCAACATGGTGAAACCCCGTCTCTACTAAAAAAAAGAAATACACTGAGGCCAGAGAATCACTTGAACCCAGGAGGCGGAGCTTGCAGTGAGCCGAGATCGCACCACTGCACTCCAGCCTGGTGACAAAGTGAGACTCCATCTCAAACAAAACAAAAAAAAAAAGGCAAATCTAAGTATGCTTTTGTAAACAAACCAAAAGCTTGTGGGTAAATTGGGGAGGGAGTTGGGGAGCCCCCTGCTTCTCTCAGAGCTCTGAGCAGAACTTGAGGGGTCGGGCCAGGAGGCTGTGCCAGTGGTCACCGTGTGATCTGGGGTGGTACCAGGACAGAAGACCCCTCCCTAGCATGGCTGTGGCAGAGCCAGCAGGGGCCAGGAACTGAACCCTCCCCTTCTGGCCATAGCGACCCCAGGGCCACACTCACCGACGCAGCTCTGGGAGCCAGGCCCCATGTGCATCCAGGAAGCGGGCCCCGGCCTGCAGGGCCCACCAGTAGTGCTGGGTGAGCAGGGCCCGGCGGGCGGTACAGGGGCTGTCCCTGTCAGCCGAGTCTGCGTTCTTCAGCGGGGAAAACTCCTCCTCCCGTAACACTTCAAAGGCAACGAAGTTCCTGGTGGAGAAAGGGCTAGTCACCTACGCCCAGAGGCCCCAGTCTGGGCAGGTGAGGGCTGGGCCGCGTTTCCGGTAACAGAGTGAGGGTCTGGTCCCATGGGCAGCAAGTCTAGGCAGGAGCCCCCGCAGGTACTGCAACTTTAAACCACCGACCCCATTGGTAAACCAAGGTAGAGCTGTGCCATCTCCACCCAAGCAGCCACCTCTCTCCATAGTATTCCAAACCTGACTCCAGAAAATGGAAGGACCTGGGCCATGCATTTCCAGCAGCCAAAAGCGCAGACCCTGGGACCCCTGTCTTGAGAGCCAAAAGCCCTCCCAGCTGCCCGGGCAACCTGGCCAGAGACAGCTCCTAACTTTGGGTGGGGACAGCAGAGGGTCCTCCCAGATCCACAGCCCCAGGACTCCAGCTGCTCCAGAGGCTCCCTACGTCCCAGTCTTGGGGGCTGCTAACCCTCAGGGCCAAGAGCACCCTCTGGTCTTCTCCCCGAGACCTGCTCACAGTCCCCTTGGCTCCCCCTCCCCAGGCCTCCACTTCCCTGCCTAGCTGGGCCTCAGTTCCCACCACCAAAACTGAGGGAGGGAAGAAGGGAGAAATAAATGAGCCCCACTACTAACTTAGCAAACTGGAACACATCAAACACAAACTTCTCCATCTTTATCCCGTTCGGTTTCAGCGGCTTTACCAGATTCCCCTCCTCATCCACGTAGGGGACCTTCTTCACAGCCACGTGTGGCTTCAGCAAAGGCTCAAACTCCCTGGGGCACGGGAGGGCAGAGGAGAAGAAAGAAACAGATCAGATAGGGTACCGCTGAGGGCTCTGTCTCCATTTCTGAGCACACCCAGCCGGGTGAGACAGGATGGCAGCGAGGACACTACACCACACAGATGCAGCAGAGTGGAGCTGGATCTTAAGGGAGGAGCGGGCACAGGTCTCCTCCCTGCAGCCCCGTGCCAAGTGCCAGGCACCATCAGCCACATCCCTGCCCAGGCAAACAGAAACTGGCAGGCTCTGGGGCAGAGGTAGCACCATGGGCATCAGGGCGGTTCCTCCAGCGCCTCTGCCTGTGCAAGAGTGGGATCCCTTCTCCACCACAACCCTTCAGCCGCGCCTGACCACAGCCGCTGTGGCCCAGGGCACGCAGCTCACTGGGACCCCGTGGGTCCCCGGTCAGCGCAGGCAGCTCTGGCCCGCACTCCATGGCCACCTGCTGCCGCACACCTGGCGATGGCCTGAAGGAAGCCTCGGGTGAAGAAGTGGTTGCAGATGTTGCCTGCATTATACAGCAGGCCCCCGTCGGAGGCACGCAGCTGTGCGGTCTCAGGACTGAGCTCGCTGTACTCCACCACCTGGGGGACGCCGTCCACCTGGCACACCACGCCCACCGGCTCCTCGGGGTAGGCCTTTTCCACCACCTGCAGCCGAGACCAGGGATGGGCTCCGAGGGCGGGGCTTCGCGAGGGGCGGGGCTTCGCGACGGCGGGGCCAGCCTCGGGGACGGGGCGGGGCGGGGCGCGGCGCAGGTGGGCGCTGACCTTGGCCCCACAGTCGGCACCCTGCAGCACACAGAAGCCGATGAAGACAGGGTCTGCCAGCCGCACCAGGATGTTGTCCACACAGTACACGTGCACAAACTCCACTCCTCGGCGCTCCATGTCCTCCAGGATCTTGTGGTCCTCCAGCGCGCAGTAAAGGCCCCCGTTGCCGTCTGCAGACGGAGAAGGGAATGGGTCTCGGGAGGGCTCCCCCCAGGGCTCACTCTGCGGGTCTAGGACGCGCTGAAGGCGGGGGAAGTCCCGGCCCTGTGCCTGAGGCACCCTAGTCCTTAACCAGACAGCCCTGTGGTTGTACTACGTGACAAACGGGGAATCAAGGCCCAGAGAAAGAGGCGCCTAACCCGGGACCACACAGCCTCGGGGCAGCCGGGAACCCAAGCACGTGGACCCCCCCAGCTACACTCCCAGCTCTGGTCTGGGAGGTCCCTTCTGTCTCAGGAACGGGCCGCACCTGGGGCCATGGCCACTTTGTCTTTGCGCTCCAGGATAACTTTGCCATCAAAGGTCACGGCAGGCAGCAGGCGCTGCTCAAACATGACCACGTTGGCGGGGTCCAGGTGGAAAAAGTTGTGCTCCCTGAAGAACTCTGCGGTGGGCCCCAGCGTGAACTCGCTGGTCATGACGTACCTGCGAGGGAGGTGCGGTGAGCCGGCCCCGAGCGCGCCTCGCCCTGCAGGCAGACGGGGCTCGGACCAGAGCTGGCATCGGGGTCCGGGGTCCGGCTTCCAGTTGGGGCTGGGGCCAGGCCCCATTTTGGTGCTATGCTGGGCTATGTCCCGGGCTGTGCCGGGGTTGGGGCTCGCGTCTGGAGCGGGTGGGGAAAGGGGGCACGTGGGCAGGGGTCCCTCCGGGCCGAGGCAGGGCAAGGAGGACACACCAGGGCACGGTGCAGCGGGTTCCGTGGCGCTCACCCGCCAGCTGCTCCACCCGCCGAATCCGCTCCGCCTGCAGCTGGTACAGGGTCTTCCGGCTGGGCAGCCCCACGCGGTACATGCCCTTGGGGTAAGTCACGCCCAAGCGAGTGCCCTGCCCGCCCGCCAGCAACAGGACGGCCACTTTGTTCAGGGCGATCTGGCGGAAGCCTGGGGGTACGCGCGCGGTGAAGGGACGCCCGGACCCGCCCACCCTTCCGCTTTAGGGCGAGCCAACCCTGGGGCTGGGGCTCGGGGACGCCGGGGCAGGACGCGTGAGGCGGGACCCGTCTCCAAGTAGCAGGGGGAACTCCACTTCCCCGAGCGCGGCCTCGGCTCCCACTCCCTCCATGGGCACGACCCCCGCCGGCCCCCAGGGCCTCCGCCCCTCATACCTTCCTCTTCCCAGCGCTGCCGCGTCTTGGGGTCGCTGCGGCTGGCGCTGCCCAGGCGCTCGGGGGGCAGGGGCCGCAGGCGCGCGGCCAGGCCAGGCGGCGGGCCGGGGGGACGCGCACAGGCCTCGGCCGCCCTCCGGCAGTGCTCGCGCAGCGCCTCGGGCTCCAGGGCCGCCAGCTCCGCCAGCAGCGCGGCTCGCGGCTCGGGCGCCAGTTCGGCCCAGAAACGCAGGAGGTGCTCCTGGCCAGCGCGCTGCAGCCGGGCTCGCACGTCTCGCTCCGAGGCCATGTCGCTGCCGCCGTCGGTCCAGTCGGCACTCGTGACTCGCGCCACTAACCAGCGTCACGGGACCAGGCGGGCGGTGCAGACCCCCCTCGGGGCGGGTCCCGGGCGCCCCGCCCCGCGCCCGGCCTCGAAGCCCGCCCACCCCAGCTCGGGGCCCCGGACTCTGTCCAGGTTCTCTCTGACCCTGCCCTGTTCACGCCCCCCAGCCCCCCGCGTCCGAGACTCAAGTCCGGGCCCAGCCCCCTCGCTCCAGCCTGTCCCCTGTCCCTCTCCGTTCCCCGGACCCGCTCCGGTGTCTCGCCCCGATCTCGTCCCTCGAGCTCCCGTCCCCGTTCCTGCCCTGCTCCGGGCCCCGAGCCCGTCCCGCCCCGTCCACTCCGCGCCCTGCCCCGAGGGATCCCAGGACCCTCAGGAGTGGGCGGAGGAACCGACCATGGAGCTAAGGGAGGAAGGGGTCCCGGGGCGCCCCGCAGGGGAAAGCTAAGTTCTGTCCCAGCACAGGCTTCGAACCTGTAAGTGGCGTGGCCACCTTTGCGCTAACCGAGAGGTGGGCGGAGACCTCCTGGGGCAGAGACCACCGGCCAGGGTGCATTGAAGAGGCCTGGGCTACGGCTGAGCTGTTGGGAGGGTGGAGCCAGGCTGGGTGACGGGATGCCAGCATGGCGCCTGCAGGAAGCCACCCCGCGGCTTGGGGCTCCGTCCCGCCCACCCCTCCACCTTCCCACTGTCAGGCGACCAGAACCCTCCGCAGCCCACGGCCTACATTGTTATTTTACTATCAGGTGTTAAAATTTCTTGCTTGTGGCTGGGCGCGGTGGCTCACCCCTGCAATTCCAGCACTTTGGGAGGCCGAGGTGAGCGGATCTCCTGAGGTCAGGAGTTCAAGACTAGACTGGCCAAAGTGGTGAAACCGGTCTCTACTAAAAATACAAAAAATAGCCGGGCGTGGTGGTGTGCGCCTGTGATCCCAGCTACTCGGAAGGCTGAGGCAGGAGAATCAAATCGCTTGAACTCGGGAGGCGGAGGTTGCAGTGAGCCGAAATCGCGCCACTGCACTCCAGCCTGGTACCTGGTGACAGTGTGAGACTCTGTCTCAAAGTGAATAAATAAGTAAATAAATAAATAAATAAATAAAATATTTGGCTAGTGAAAAACATGAAAGGGGCTGGGCGCAGTGGCTCATGCCTGTAATCCCAGCACTTTGGAAGGCGGAGGTGGGTGGATCACCTGAAGTCAGAAGTTTGAGACCAGCCTGACTGACCAACATGGAGAAACCCTGACTCTACTAAAAATACAAAAAAATTAGCTAGGTGTGGTGGTGCATGCCTGTAATCCCAGCTACTCGGGAGGCTGAGGCAGGAGAATCGCTTGAACCCAGGTGGCGGAAGTTTCAGTGAGCTGAGATTTGCACCATTGCACGCCAGCCTGGGCAACAGGAGCAAAACTCCATCTCCAAAAAAAAAAAAAGGAAAAAGAAAAATATGAAAGGGTAGCTTCTGCAAGCTGGACACAAAACTTTCTCCTAGAAACTAGTTATAGTAAGTCTAATACATATGACTGCTTAAAAGAATTAAAATGGTGGCCAGGAGCAGTGGCTCATGCCTGTAATCCCAGCACTCTGGGAGGCTGAGGCAGGATGATCGCTTGAGCCCAGGAGTTCCAGAGCAGACTGGGCAAGATGGTGATACTCCGTCTCCACTAAAAACACGAAAATTAGCCAGATGTGGTGGCATGCACCTGTAGTCCCAGGTACTCGGGAGGATGAGGCACAAGAATCACTTGAACCTGGGAGGCAGAGGTTATAGTGGGCTGAGATGGCACCACCGCACTCTAGACTGGGTGACAGAGTGAAACTGTCTAAAAGGAAAAACGAAGGCAGGGCACAGTGGCTCACACCTGTAATCCCAGCACTTTGGGAGGCTGAGGTGGGTAATCACCGGAGGTTGGAAGTTGGAGACCAGCATGAGGACATCCCGTGTCTACTAAAAATACAGAATTAGCCGGCCATGGTGGCGCGTGCCTGTAATCCCAGCTACTCAAGAGGCTGAGGCAGGAGAATTACTTAAACCCAGGAGGCGGAGGTTGCGGTGAGTGGAGATTGTGCCATTGCACTCCAGCCTGGGCAACAAGAGCGAAACTCCGTCTCAAAAAATATGTATATACAAATGATGCTGTTAAAGGAAAGGGGTCCCAATCCAGACCCCACGAGGGGGTTCTTGGATCTCACGCAAGAAAGAATTCAGGGCAAGCCCATAGAGAAAAGTGAAGACAGGTTACTAGGAAGGTAAAAGAATAAAGAATGGCTACTGTATAGACAGAGCAGCCCTGAGGGCTGCTGGTCTCCCATTCTGATGTTTTTTTGCTGATGTGCTAAACAAGGGGTGGATTAGTCATGCCTCCGATTTGTAGACCGCAGAGGGTAACTTCCTGGCGGGCCATGGTGTCCGTCAACTGTCATGGCGCCGGTGGGGTGTAGCAGTGAGGACGACCGGAGGTCACTGCCGACACCATGCTGGTTTTGGTGGGGTTGGGCCGGCTTCTGTGCCGCCACCTGTTTTATCAGCAAGGTCTTTATGACCTGTACCTTGTGCCGTCCTCCGGTCTCATCCTGTGACTTAGGATGCCTTCACCATCTGGGAATGCTGCCCAGCAGGTCTCAGCCTTGCTTTACCCAGCTCCCATTCAAGACGGAGCTGCTGAGGCTCACACACCCCTGTCGGTGATCCAGGACCCAAATGAAAACTCACATCTCCCTCATGGGCCCCGCTGACCCCTCAGGCAGTCCGTCTCCCGGCAGGTGGGTTCTGCCCCTACCTCCACACACATACCCTCACTGGGTTAGGAACGGGGCTTCAGCAGGGCAAGGCCCAGATGCATTCTCCCGGACCTGCATGGACTCGCTTTTCCCAGCGTGGGCTTGGGCCTGCCTCAGGGTCTCTGCGCTTCCTGTTACTCCCTCCTGGACTGCTTGTCCCCAGAGAAACGCCTGGCTGGACGCCTGCTTCATCAGGCCTCAGCTGCCCAGGCCGCGCCCGCTCAGTGACCACCCTTCTGTCCTCCGTGGCAGGCTGCCTTTCTGCATTCTCTGCTGCCTAACGCCCCTGTGAGAAGTGAACCCATGAAGGCAGGGTGGGTGCTGTTTGGTTTTTTTGTTTGTTTAGGTTTTTTTGTTGTTGAGATGGAGTCTCACTCTGTCACCAGGCTGGAGTGTAGTGGCAAGATCTTTGCTCATTGCAACCTCCGCCTCCCAGGTTCAAGTGATTCTCCTGCCTCAGCCTCCCGAGTAGCTGGGATGACAGGCGCCTGCCACCAGGCCCAGCTAATTTTTTGTATTTTTAGTAGAGACTGGGTTTCACTGCGTTGGCCAGGCTGGTCTCAAACTCCTGACCCCGTGGTTCGCCCGCCTTGGCCTCCCAACGTGCTGCGCTTACAGGTGTGAGCCGCCGTGCCCGGCCGAGGCAGGGCATTGTTTAAGCCACGGCTCTGCCCCATCACCTCAGATCAATGCAGCACACAGTAGGCACTCAGTCAAAGTTTGTTGACTGAACAAATGAGTGTTGGACGCAAGCCTGCACTGTGACTGGGCAACAGCAAATGTTCAGGGAGTACCTGCTGAATGAATGAATGAATGCATGCATGAATGAATGAATGAATGCATGAATGAATGAATGAATGAATGCATGAATGAATGAATGCATGAAGAAAGGAAGGAACAGTCTGTTCTACTCCAGTAGTTTGTGGTGGGTGAAGATCCGCAGGTGGACGTTGGAGTTGGAGGGTAGGCATGGCACCCCCGGAATCAGCTGAGCAGAGCGGGCTCCACGCCCAGGCCAGAGTGCAAGGGAACCCTTATCACCCCTGCAGGGCTGGGCAGCAGAGGAGGCACAGGTCTCTTGGAGGCAGGTGTCAGGACATGAACCCTGGGCCCTCTAGGTCAGGTGATTCAGATCCCACCTCAAGGTGTCGGTTGGGTTGTAATAGACAGTTTGGAAAATCAAGGTTTGTGCAGCCAGAGGCACTGAATTGCCAGAAGCGGAGGAGCGACCCTACCCAGGCAGACGGAGCGCGCAGACGGGCCCAGGCAGACGGAGCGCGCAGACGGGTGGGAGCGCCAACAAGGCTGAGGTGGGCGGTAGCCTCCTGGACCACCTTGTGGCCAGGCAGTTGTCTTCCCAAGGGGCTCAGAGGCCAGGCGTGCAGGCGGTGAGCCCCGGGAGGCTCAGGTGCAGGGCAGCTGTTAACAGTTCTTCACTGAGAGTACCCAGTGCTGGGGGCATATCAGGGGACAGAGGGGCCAGTCTTCCTGCCACCTCTGCCCAGAGTGGTCCAGGCTGGCACAGTGAGAACACAATTACAGCTGGGATGGGGCCCCCAAAAGCACAGGGACTGCATGGGACCCCAGGAGTGACAGCAACACAACAAGCTGAAGAATCGGGACATCAGGCCAGGCTGGAAAGCGGAGTGCAAGGAGGAAGTGGTCGGCGCTCAGGACAGGAAGGACGCAGGGCCACAGCTCAGCCTCACGCCCAACACCAGGCATAGCCTTCAGTCTTTGTTTTTTGAGACAAAGTTTTGCTCTTGTCACCCAGGCTGGAGTGCAACAGCGTGATCTTGGCTCACCACAACCACCACACCCTGGGTTCAAGCAATTCTCCTGCCTCAGCCTCCATAGTAGCTGGGATTACAGGCATGCGCCACCACACCTGGCTAATCTTATAGTTTTAGTAGAGACAGGGTTTCTCTATGTTGATCAGGCTGGCCTGGAACTCCTGACCTCAAGTGATTAGCCTGCCTCGGCCTCCCAAAGTGCTGGGATTACAGGCGTGAGCCACCGCACCTGGCCTCCAGTCTTTTTTATACGTCCCTCCAACAGTCAGCCAGGGGCCACAGGGAAGCCCACAGACTAAGGATCAGCTGGGGCTGCCTCCCCCAAGGCTCTGGATGACGTGAAAGCTCTTGTTTTGTCTGCACAAAACAGTGAATGAATGAATGGCATGCTCTACTCCAATAGTTTGTGGTGGCTGAAGATCAGTTCTGTATGATGGGTTCAGTTCCATCTGGGGCCGTGGCTGGCCTGGCCTGGACACTGCTGGCCATGCTGTCCTGAGCTGCAGCGACTTGTTCACTGCTGGCCTCCACTGCCATCCTACTGAGCTGTTCCCAGGCCTTCCCCACCCCTTAGGCCTCAGCTTGCCTTGGTGCCCACTCAAGGATGGTGTCTCCCTTCACTGGATAAGGCTCCCCAGTGCCGTCCACAGAGCACCCACTGTGGGCCAGGCCAATGCCAGGCCTAGAGGGAGCCCTGTCCTGCTTCCAAATAGCCAGAGGAGACAGCCCCCTGGCCCAGG
This sequence comes from Cacajao melanocephalus, assembly GCA_963573385.1. Lineage (NCBI taxonomy): Eukaryota > Metazoa > Chordata > Mammalia > Primates > Pitheciidae > Cacajao > Cacajao melanocephalus. Next base: position 14,035 of record CAUYLG010077665.1, read on the forward strand.
AGAAAGCCGCCCGGTGCTCTGAAGTTTGGGGCATCTAACCAGGCTTCAGGGGGAAGGGGATTGGGGCCGGAGCAGAGCTGTGAAGGATGCGGTGCAGTCAGCCGGAGCAGACGGGAAGGGCCTTCCAGAGAGAAAAGCCACCAGGCACAGGGGCGTGGAGGTGAGGAAGTGCAGGGACCCCAGGCCTGGCACCAGTGGTGAGGGCTGTGCTGGAAGCCGCGGGGACACAAGACTGCAGAACAAAGGGCTGCGTCTTGTGCTGGTTTGTTTCGTTTTGTTGTTGAGACGAGGTCTCGCTCTATCACCCAGGCTGGAGAGCAGTGGCTCAAGCACAGCTTACTGCAGCCTCGACCTCCTGGGTTCAAGGGATCCTCCCACCTTGGCCTCCCAAGTAGCTGAAACCACAGGTATGCATCACCACACCTGGTTAATTTTTAAAATTTTTTGCAGAAACAGGGTTGCCCTGTGTTGCCCAGGCTGGTCTTGAACTCCTGGGCTCAAGTCATCCTCCCGCCCTGGCCTTGTGCTGGGTTTTTGAGCAGACCTGCCATTCAAGGGGAAGCTGATGGCTTCCAGGACTGAGCTCTGATCAGTTACCCCAGGCTCAGAGCTTCTTATGTCCTTCCAACATTCCTTACCATGAAAGAGTCTCACTTAGAGTGAGTGACCCAGAAGAGAAGTGGACCCAGGACGCTCCCTGGCCTCGGAAGCTGCTCCTAAGGCTTGAGACACAGGTACCTGTGGCTCAGGTAGGCACACCAGCTGAGGCCTGCCCAGGAGGGAGGGAGGGAGACCCGCAGAGGGCCAAGGCAAGTCCCAGGTTGGGGGCCTGTCCGGAGAGGGTGTTTGCATCCTGAACACCTCCCTGGCACCTAGAGGGTGCCACCAGCCAGCCCTGAGATGGGCTCCCAGAGCTAGAACGCTGGGTAAGGCCTGCTCTCACCTCCCATGTAGACTGACCAGTTGGAGACAGAGTGACCAGATCCCAGCTGGAAACACAGCAGAGGCAGAGGGACAGGGCTCTGGGAGTGGGGAGAGCAGCTGGAGGAGGTGTCCAGCCAGGGGAAGGAGCAGAGGAGAGCAAGAGGCGGGGAAGCTGGTCACCAGATGGGGATCTGGGGACACAGGAGAAAGTGGCTTTGTCCTGCAGCGGGCAGGCCAGGCCAGACTGTCCCGAGGGGCCAGAGGAGAAGCTAGCAGTGGTGGGGACAGAGAGGCCTCTGTGATCAGGAAGCGCCAGCTGGCTGGAGCCTACGATCCTCCTGGGGCCCTCCTGGTGGAAGAGAAGGGGGCCTCAGGGTCGCCAGTGCTTGTGGCCAGGGAGCTAGAGGGGGAAAGTGGGACCTTTGGAGGGGGTGCGCCCCCATCCTTACCCCACGAGGCTCCTGGGGACAGGTCTTTTTGTAGCGTCAAAGGCCCCGCCCCTTGGAGAGGTGTCCGGGGCAGCCAGCCACAGCTGGATCGGAGAAAAGGCTGAGCCGCGGCAGGAGGGCTGGTGGGGCTGGGGTGGGGCAGAAAGCGAGGTCCGCGAGGCCGGAACGGAGCGGGAGCCGGGGGATCCGGTTCCGCCTGCCCGTGGCCTCCGCGCGCCTCCCAGGGCCCCGCGGCGGAAAAAAAAAAAAAAAATCAAACCGGCTCTCAGCCAATCGGGGAGCAGACGGGACGGCCTCGGCCAATGACCGCCGCGCATGCTAATGAGGGCCGACGCGGCGAGGAGGGCCCCATTCAAAAGTGGCTGCTATTGTCGCCGCGGGCTGAGCGCGCCGGGCCGGCCCCGCCGTGGGGTCGCGCGGGGACGCACGCGGGTGGACGCGGGGACCGAGCCCGGGCGCCCATGGCTGGGGCCGCCACGGCCGAGCGGGGCCGCGTGCCTCCCTCCGCGCCCGCGCCCGCGCCCAGCACGGAGGGGCTCCCGCGCGCCTTCCTGCAGAGCCTGCGCACCCTGTTCGACATCCTGGACGACCGGCGGCGCGGCTGCGTGCACCTGCGCGAGATCGAGTCCCGCTGGCAGGGCGCCGACGCGCGCGAGCTGCCCCGCGGCGTGCTCCAGGGCCTGCGCCAGGTGGCCCCGGCCAGCGGCTACCTGACCTTCGAGCGCTTCGTGGCCGGCCTGCGCTCCTCGCTGCTGAGCGCCGACGGCGGCCCCCGGGACCCCACGCGCGCCCCGGTCCGGCCCGGGGACCAGCCGCCGCCGCGGCCGCCGCAGCGCCTGGTGTTCGCGCCGGCGGACGAGCCGCGGACTGTCCTGGAGAGGAAGCCCCTGCCCCTGAGCGCGCGCGCCCCTCCCGCCGGCCCCAGCGGCGCGGCCCGCGGCCCCGAGCAGCTGAGCGCCCCGGCCGAGGCGGCGGCCTGCCCCGCGGAGCCCGAGCGGCCCCAGAGCGCGGCGCTAGAACGGAGCCCGAGTGCGGACGCAGGTGAGTTCCGAGCGGCCCCCGGGGCCCCCTCGTGGCTCTCCCGGGCCCGGGCACAAACCGGAGTCCCACAGCTGCTGCCTCGTGCATCTCCCACGACGGACCGGGCTGGGGAGCGGGTCTTCGTGGTCCTGGAGAGTAAGGGGCTTTATGCCTGTTGATGTGAGCCCAGGGGTTACGGAGGCAAGCCGGCCCCTCTCCCGCCATAGCGTCAGGCCAACAGGGGCGGGGTGGGTGGTGGGTGACTCAGAAAACCCACACCCTGTACCAAGCCTGAGCTTGGGCTCCCCTCCTCCAGTAACTTTTCTGCACCTGGGGACACCTGGGCCCTCAGCCTCCTTGTCTCTCTGGCAGAGGTGCCCCCTCTCAAAGAGAGAGTCCCCCTTCTCAGTCTGACAGCTCAGCCAGGGGGCTGGGCCCACTGACCCCACTGAGGCCCAGGCAGGTGGGGGCTGCTGCAAGTGGCCCCAGAGGACCTGGCCCTGTTGCCAGGATGGGCAGGGGTGTGGGTGGGTCTCCTGCACCCCAGTAGGGCTGTCCCATGGCAGACTCCATGGAGGGATATAGGCTGTAGTCCCCAGGGATGTCTGGCAGACTCCTCTCCTGCCTTCCGGTCCAGTTGGCAGTGACTGGAGATCGCTGAATGGGCCGCTGTCTCCCCCCACCCAGTGCCTGCCTTGGGAACAGGACCTGCATTATGGCTGGGGGTGGGGGCCAGGCTCCCAGAGGAGCCCCAGGCCCCACGGTCCATTCAGCCTGTGCACCTGTTCTGCCAGGTGCAGCCTGCCCACTGGCAGCGGCTGTCGGTCCCCGCTGCTCTGCCACTCTCCCTGGACTGCTCTCCCGACTCAGCCATATTCTCCAGCCCTGCAGCTGGTGTTTGGGGCCACGGTGGCCCTGGCCTCCCTGGTGAACCGATCCAGCAGCTGTACCAGGCTGGGGGACCCCACATTCTGTGGTGAGGAGGCTTCGGAGTGTCGCTGGCTCCAAAGCAGGGTCAGTGTCATGTGGCCACGCGGTTTGAAATCAACCATGGATCGCACACAGTCGCGGGGCCTGGGGTCTGGAAGCCTTAGCCTGTAGTCCAGCCCTGCGCTGATGCCGCACGTGGCCCTGGGTCACGTAACACACGTCTGAAGGTCATGTGGCTAGGGCTCTAGCTGTCGCCCTCTCACAGGCAAACAGAGGGCCAGACAAGTGGTGTGGCATGTTTGACTGACACAGCTGACTTTTGGGGTGCCAAATCTGGAGCTCTGAGGTCACCCCAACTCCCAGAAAGCCTCTCAACACACACAGCCTTCCAGGCCCGCAGCCTAGAAGCTCAGGGTCTCTTTCCTTGTTCCTACCTGGGACTGCGTGTTTGCTCCAGGCTGGTCCTGGCCCTGGAGGTGTGGCCTGCTGGCTCAGGGCCCTGGAGGGGCTGGGCCACCCTCACCTAGAGGCCATCCAGCTGATACCCACCATGCTGTCATCTGGGGACCCGGGAGCTGCTCTGTGGACTTGATCGCAGGCATCCTAGGGCTTCCTCCTCAGCCTCCCTCTGTCCATATGCTCTCTGCCCCCGCCTCCTGGAGGCTGTGTGCCTCCCACTGTCTTGCCCCAGAGCTGCCACCGCTCAGCACCAAAGGCTGGAGCGCGAACTTGGGCCTGCGTGGAGCCAGGCTCTCTGCTATGCCTACTTGGGCCCAGTTCTTACGTCACCTGGTGCCAGGGGCTTGGCCTCCAAGGATGTGTCTGGTGCTGGGGCTATGGCTGGAGGCTGAAGGAGGGTGCCCTCCTCCACACCTGTACCCACATCTCCTGTAGACTGGGGAAGGTACACATACTCCCTCACCAGGAAGCTGGGCTGGAGTGGCACCAGCGCGATGTTCTTGCTGTGCCCAGGGCAGCCCTCAGGCCAGCTTCAGAGCAGGTGTCCGAGAGTGCCAGGACACATCTACCTTGTTGCCAGTGTGCACGGCCTGGCCTATCACACACGGCTGGGGCTTTTTTTTTTTTTTTTTTTGAGACAGAGTCTGACTCTGTCACCCAGGCTGGAGTGCAGTGACGTGAATCTTGGCTCACTGCAACCTCTGCCTCCTGGGTTCAAGTGATCCTCCTGCCTCAGCCTCCTGAGTAACTGGGAATGCAAGCATCCGCCACCACGCCTGGCTAATTTTTGTATTTTTAGTAGAGACGGGGCTTCACCATGTTGGTCAGGCTGGTCTCTCTCAAACTCCTGACCTCATGATCCGCCCGCCTAGGCCTCCCAAAGTGCCGTGATTATAGGCGTGAGCCACTGAGCCTGGCCACTTTTTTTTTTTTTTTGAGATGGAGTTTTGCTCTTGTTGCCCAGGCTGGAGTGCAGTGGCATGATCTCGGCTCACTGCAACCTCCACCTCCCAAGTCCAAGCGATTCTCCTGCCTCAGCGTCCGGAGTAGCTGGGATTACAGGCGTGTGCCACCATACCTGGCTAAGTTTTGAGACAGAGTCTTGCTGTGTCACCAGGAGGGAGTGCGATGGCGTGATCTTGGCTAAGTGCAACCTCTGCCTCCCAGGTTCAAGCAATTCTCCTGCCTCCGCCTCCTGAGTGACTGGGACTCGTCATCACACCCAGCTAATTTTTGTATTTTAGTAGAGAGGGGGTGTCACGATATTGGCCAGGCTGGTTTCGAACTCCTGACCTTGTGATCCACCCGCCTCGGCCTCCCAAAGTGCTGGGATTACAGGCGTGAGCCACCACACCGAGCCCCTGGCTAATGTTTATATTTTTACTAGAGATGGGGTTTCATCATGTTGGTCAGGCTGGTCTCAAACTCCTGACCTCAAATGATGTACCTGCCTCAGCCTCCCAAAGTGCTGAGATTATAGGCGTGAGCCACTGTGCCCAGCAAGAGACTTTTTTTTTTTTTTTTGAGATGGGATTTTGCCCTTTTGTCCAGCCTGGAGTGCAGTGGCACGATCTCGGCGCAGTGGCACCTCTGCCTCCCAGGCTCAAGCAATCTTCCTACCTCAGCCTCCCGAGTAGCTGGGACCACAGGCGCATGCCACTGCACCTGGCTAATTTTTGTATTTCTAATAGAAATGGGATTTTGCTGGCCGGGTGTGGTGGCTCACACCTGTAAACCCAGCACTTCTTTGGGAGGCCGAGGCGGGTAGATTACCTGAGGTCAGGAGTTCAGGACCAGCCTAGCCAACATGGTGAAACCCCATCTCTACTAAAAAATAAAAAAATTAGCTGGGCATAGTGGCGGGGCACCTGTAATCCCAGCTACTCGGGAGGCTGAGGCAGGAGAATTGCTTGAGCCTGGGAGGCAGAGGTTGCAGTGAACCAAGATCACGTCATTGCACTCCAGCCTGGGCGACAAGAGTGAAACCCGGTCTCGGGGGGGAAAAAAAAGGGCCGGGTGCAGTGGCTCACGCCCGTAATCCCAGTACTTTGGGAGGCTGAGGCAGGGGGATCATGAGGTCAGGAGATAGAGACCATTCTGGCCAACATGGTGAAACCCCATCTCTACTAAAAATACAAAAATTAGCCGGACACAGTGGCTTGTGCCTGTAATCCCAGCACTTTGGGAGGTCGAGGCAGGCAGATCACCTGAGTTCAGGAGTTCGAGACCAGCCTGACCAATATGATGAAACCCCGTCTTTACTAAAAATACAAAAACTAGCCAGGCGTGGTGGTGTGTGCCTGTAATCCCAGCTACTCGGGAGGCTGAGACAGGAGAATCGCTTGAACCTGGGAGGTGGAGGTTACAGCGAGCCAAGATTGCACCACTGCACTCCAGCCTGGGTAACAAGAGCAAAACTCCACTCAAAAAAAACAAAAACAAAAATTAGCCAGGCGTGGTGGCAGGCACCTGTAGTCCCAGCTACTTGGGAGGCTGAGGCAGGAGAATTGCTTGAGCCTGGGAGGCAGAGGCTGCAGTGAGCTGAGATCGTGTCATTGTCCTCCAGCCTGGGCAACAAGAGTGAAACTCATCTCAAAAAAAAACAAAAAACAAAAAAGAAAGAATAGAAAAGGAAAGAAAGAAGAAATGGGGTTTTGCCATGTTGTCCAGGCTGGTGTCGAACTCTTGAGCTTGAGTGATCCACCCACCTCAGCCCCGAAAATGCTGGGATTACAGGCGTGAGCCATCGTACCCGGCCGTGCAGGACTAACTTTCTGTCGCACTCACTATCCTGGGAAAAGTTAAGTTTCCGTCATTCACGCCCACATCTCCTGCCGCCCTACAGGGCCCCAGGCAGATGGGAGAGGCATAGTCAGGACCAGAACCCCCTGCCCACTCCTCCCTTACCCAGTTGCCTTGGAGACCCGGGTGTGCCAGCAATGTTCTGGGCACTGGGGGTGCACAAAAGAGCTGGATGAGGCCCCTGGCCCCAGGGAGCTCACGGCCCAAGGTGGGGGCAAGGCATATATATGAGCAAACAGGCAGGCTTGGTGGCACAGCCCTCCCCAAGCCAGTGTGAGGAGCTGGGCCAGGGGAGAGGGACCAAACTCCAGCCTGGCACAGAGGTGACACGTGGGCCACGCCAGGCCGGTGCCTGAGACCTCAAGGGTGAGCTGAGGTGTGGAGGCTGCTGTACCTCAGCAGAGCCCGGCCAGGCAGGTCTGGAGGTGAGCCAGGCCCGTGCCTCCCCACCACAGGTGCAGCGGCCTGCAGGGCCCTGGAGGCCGACTCAGGGGATGCCTGGCGGCCCCCCCGTGCCCGAGGGGAACGTCGGAGGCACACCATCACCAGCGGCGTGGACTGCGGCCTGGTGAGCGAGGGCTGGGGCTCCGTGGGGCTCTCCTCTTGCCTGGAGGCTGGAGGCTGGGGTGGGAGCAGGGGGCCTTGGTCCTGGGGAAGCCCGTGGTGGGAGTATGGTCAGCTCTGCACATCTGTCTCCCTACCTGGGCTTGAATCCCTTGGAAGGATGGCCCAGGGTTAGGCAGAGGGAGGTCAAGAGGTCGTTTAGGGCAGCTATGGGTGGCTGCCCAGCCCGCCTCACCAGGTCACTGCTGCCAGCCAGCCCAGCTCACCAGTGGTGTGCTCAGCACAGGCAGACCCTAAGGAGGGCAGGCTGAGCTCAGGGGTCAGTCACTGCCCCCCTCAGCCTGGTCCAGGTAGGCCTGAGTGGAGGGGCTGAGAAAGGCCAGGACCCCTCAGCAGGAGGCACGGCGCTCACACGTGCAGGGGTTCTCAGAAGCGTGCGTCTGTGCCTGTGTTTGCTGCTGCATTTGTGCTCGTAGCTCTGGGGCCCATGCACAGGAGAGCCCGTGCCTGTGGGGACGTGTGCATGCTTACGGGGGCTGGGCACACCCTGTAAATGCACATGTTGCAGCTGAAGCAGATGAAGGAGCTGGAGCAGGAGAAGGAGGTGCTGCTGCAGGGTCTGGAGATGATGGCGCGGGGCCGCGACTGGTACCAGCAGCAGCTGCAGCGAGTGCAGGAGCGCCAGCGCCGCCTGGGCCAGAGCAGAGCCAGCGCCGTGAGTGCCATCGCCCTGGCCCCAGGTCCCCACACATGGGGACCCCAGCTAGCCCCAGACACCCCTATTACGGCTGCCCCATTTCAGGACACAGTGGCTGTCAAGTCCACCCAGGGAGCTAGGACATCCCTTTCCTCCCCTGGTGCTGCCCCACTCCTAGGGCCTAAGGTGCCCTGGGCACAGCTCCCACCTCAGCAACGCCCCTGGGACCCATCTAGGCTCTCAGCAGCATTGGGGGCCAGGAGAGCCACCTGTGGGGACCTCCTTCAAGGCACCGTGCTGGTCCTGGCTGGCCCTCCTCTCTGACCACTTGTTCTCTGCTTTCTCCCCAGGACTTGGGGGCTGCAGAGAGCCCCCGCCCACTGGGGCGGCTCCTGCCCAAGGTACAGGAGGTGGCCCGGTGCCTGGGGGAGCTGCTGGCTGCAGCCTGTGCCAGCCAGGTGAGTGTGCCCCAAACCCCCACGCCCACGCTGGGGCCCGGGCCAGGTTAATGCTCCCTGGCCCTCGTCCAGGCCTGCCTAATCCTGCCTTCCTGCAGGCCCTGCCCACGTCCTTCTCCGGGCCCCCCTGCCCTGCCCTGCCGTCCACTTCGTCCCCGGGCTGGCAGCAGCAGACCATCCTCATGCTGAAAGAGCAAAACCGACTCCTCACCCAGGTAAGGCAGCCAGGAGGGGTGTGGGCGGGGACTCCTCACCCGGGCAAGGCAGGCAGAAGGGGCATGGGGGTGGGGGTGAGGCCCTGTGGGCCTTGACCAACAGCGTACCTGCCCAGGAGGTGACGGAGAAGAGTGAGCGCATCACGCAACTGGAGCAGGAGAAGTCGGCGCTCATTAAGCAGCTGTTTGAGGCCCGGGCCCTGAGCCAGCAGGACGGGGGGACTCTGGACTCCACCTTCATCTAGCCCGTGTGGGGCGAGAGCGGGCCGCTGGGGCTGGCCTGGCACTCAGCCCTTCCAGGGCAGGCACCCCGTCGCACCCACGCTCTCTGGCTGGAGACCGCGGCAGGCCCAGGCACAGTCCCTGAGTGGGCGCCTTCCTGCCCACCTTGCCATCCGGGCTCCCCAGGCCTGCCCCAGCCTGGCCCCGCACCGAGCCCTTGACTCTGTTTTGGCTCCTGGTGCTGACATGGGCCGGGGCTCTCTTGAGTGTGCATAGCCCGCAGCGACTCCTGCCGCTGCCAGTGGACAGTGGGGGATCCCTCCACGAGTTACCAGATGTCTGGCCGCTGCGTTTCCCAGGGTGCCGCCCCAGTCCCGTCTCCAGGGAGAGGCGCTGCTCACGCCAGGCTGCACTTCCGAAAGCGGCCAGCAGAGGGAGGTGGCGGCTCCGATGCGGGTCCACGGGCAGCTTCCCTCCATCGGCCTGGGCGCCAGGACAGGGTGGCTGTGGCTCCGACGGAGCAGATGGAGGGGGTGGGGGTGGCCCCTAAGCGGGGGTGCCCTCCTGGCAGGGGAGCCCCAGGGACGGCGATCGGACTTCAGGTCCTGGCCAAGGCTGAGGGACTCTGAGCGGATCGGGGAGCCAGGCGCGCGAGAGCCTGGCCTGCGTGTGGCCTTCCTCATCCCAGCCAGGACGCTGCCCCGCGTGGAGTCCCACAGAACAACCTGTGAGCCTGGCTCCCCAGGAGGGCCGTGTCCCCAGGAGGGGGGTCAGCCTGGGCCCCCAGACAGCTCCCAGGCACGTTGCAGCAGAGCCTGTCCCCCCACTCAGGATTCCTGAGGTCTGGGGTCCTGCTCACCCCACTTTCCTCCCAGGCCTAGCCTGACCCCAGGTTTCAACAGGGAGAGGCTACTTCCGTCAGCCAAGGAAAAGGAGAAGCTCCAGAGTATAGGAGGAGGCTGGGCAGGTCCCCTTGGGTGTCATGCCCTGCCCTGGCCCAGTCCCGTGGGTACTGGGGTAGTCACTGGTGGGGGACCCAGTGCCACTAGAGCCAGGGGCACGGCAATGTCACCGGCAGGTTCTGCAGCCCAGGGCCCCCAATGTAGGGGTCAGTGTGTGGGGGGCGCAGGGACCCCAGTACAGGGTCAGTGTGTGTGGGATGCAGACACCTCCATGTGGGGTCAGTGTGTGGGGGGCACAGGGACCCCTCATGTCCAGGGTACTTTGGTGCATTGTCCCACAAGGCACCCCTGTCCCAGAGGAGAGGTCCTGGCAGGCAGTGCAGCAACTCCCTTCTGGAACCCAGCTCCACATTCACCTGCCCACAGCAACCCCACAGAGCCACATCCCCCCGCACCCAGCCTGCCAGGGGTGTCCCAAGACAGACCCAAGCCAACACAGCATGCAGCTGTCCTCTCGTCTGAGGATGGGAGTGGGCTTTCCAGGGGACATGAGGATGCCAGGCCTGGACCTCCTGGGCAGGAAAGGGAGAGGATCCCAAAGGCCTGTGCCCCACATCCCCAGCACCAGTTGGACTGCGGCATAGTGGGTGAGCCAGCAACAGCAGAGAGAAGCCCCCCCGCCCCCCATCAGCAGCAGGCTAGGGTCTGCCCACCAGGGCCTCCCCACATCTGTCTTTGAGGGTGCCTGCCATGCCCTGGGGGATCCTGGCATCCTTACAGGACTGGAAGCAGGAGACCTAACCATGTTTGTCCCAGGGTGACCTCATCAGGAGACCACCCACAGAGAGCTAGACCCCGAAGCTAAAGCAGAAATGTGAGACAGGCTGGCACCTCTGGAAAAACTGCCTCAGCCTTGGGGGTTCCATGCAAGGTGAAGAAAAATAGGTCCTGCAATTTGAAATCAGGCTAGTGTGTGTTCTGGGAAGCCAGGAGTGGAGAAAGTAAAGTGGCTCCCGCTGGCAGGGTCCAGGTGGCTGGCAGAGGCACATGCAGACCCTGCCTGGAGCCCGCCCTGGTGACGCTGGTGAGTCAGTCTCCATCCAGGATGTGAGCAGCATCCCTGGCCTGTATCCACGAGGCGCCAGTAACACGCGCAGGATCATCCACGCGTGTGCAGACACAGTTGTGTCACCCACAAACGTCTCAGGATGTCAAAATGTGTCCCTGGGGGCAGAAGTAACCCTGGCTGAGAATCTGCCCCAGAGGAACATAACCACACCAACCTCAGGATTTCATGTTGGCCAAGTTCCACGGAAAAGGGACATCTCGGCCGGGCACGGTGGCTCACACCTGCAATTCTGGCACTCGAGGCCAGGAGTTTGAGACCAGCCTGGGCAACATAGTGACAGACCCCATCTGTACAAAAAAAAGAAAATGAGATATCCAGTTTTAAAAATTCATAAACACTTCAAGGAAACAGTACACTGAGACCCAGCAGAAACAACAGATAGACTCTAGACACAGAGACTGGAATATCAGATAATATAAAGTAACAGTGTTTTCTATATCTACAGAAATAAAAGAGGTTTCTGGAAATATGAACAAGGAATGGTATTTATAGTTTCTTACTCCATAAAAAGCATGATCTTGCTGGGTGTGGCAGCTCAAGCCTGTAATCCCAACACTTTGGGAGGCTGAGGTGTGGGGATCACAAGGTCAGGAGATCGAGACCAGCCTGGCCAACCTGGTGAAACCTCGTCTCTACTAAAATTAAAAAAATTAGCTGGGTGTGGTGTTGGGCATCTATAATCCCAGCTACTGGGGAGGCTAAGGCAGGAGAATTGCTTGAACCCAGAAGGCAGAGGTTGCAGTGAGCCGAGATTGCACCACTGCAGTTCAGCCCGGGTAACAATGAGACTGTCTCAAAAAAAGAAAAAAAAAAAAAAAAAAAAAGCCAGGTGCAGTAGCTCATGCCTGTAATCCCAGCACTTTGGGAGGCTGTGGTGGGAGGATGGCTTGAGCCCAGGAGTTTGTGACCAGCTAGGGCAATGTGGCAAGACCCCATCTTTTTTTTTTAAAAAAAAGGGGGGGCAGGGAATTGGTGTGCAAGGTCCAGCCCTGCAGGGTCTAGTGGGTGTTCTTTTGTGTGCAGACACGATAGATCACAGGAAAGAAAGACACAAGACACAGAGATAAGAATTCAGCTGGGTCCCGGGGACCACTGCCACCAAGGCACGGAGTCCGGTACTGGCTCCAAATGCCTGGATTCGCTGGTATTTATTGTATACAAGGCAGGGGGGCAGGGCCGGAGAGTGAGTCATCTGACATGATTGATAGGGTCAAGTAAATCACGTGCTTACAGTACAGGGGGCCCCTCTCAGGTAGCTGCTGCACGGGAGAGAGGCACATATGTCAGCATTTTTCTACACACTTATCAGAAAGATTAAAGGCTTTTAGGATTTCCCTACTCTTCTCACAACTTCTAAGAACTTAAAAGGAGAGCCAGGTGGGAAAGCGGAACCTGAAAGTGGACAAGGATGGTGACCGTCGGAGTACAGCATGTCTGCGGGCCAGCCTGGCTAATGTCAGGCCTTCCTCAAGAGCCAGGTAGAGCAGAATGTTCTCTGAACTCCCCCAGTGAAAGGGGCCTTCACAGTCTGCTACGTAATGGGCGCCTTCCCAGGCACTGGCATTACCCAAGGCCTGCCTGCTAAGTAAGGGGCGCCTCCCCAGGTGCTGGCGTTACCGCAAGGCTCTCACGCTTGTCTCCTGATCACTTCTCACGATGTCCCTTCGGTTCCTAATTATATTTCACCTGGTTTTTCTATACTATAAGACTAGAATGTCTTTATGCTATAATGCTAAAGCAAAGATTAATAATAAAGAATAATGATTTAATAAGATTATGTAATAGATTATCATTGTTTCTAAACATATTTGGTATCATTGCTAAAAGTAAGGAATCATTTATTATTCTGGGACAGATTGTGCCTTCAGTCTCTTGCTATGGCACCTGGGCGACTTTCTTCCCACACCGGTGCACCTGTGGTCCCAGCCCCAGGGGAGCATCACGTGAGCCCAGGAGGTTGAGGCTGCAGTGAGCTATGATTGTGCCACTGTACTCCAGCCAGCCTGGGTAACAAAGCAACACCCCACCTCTTAAAAAAAAAGAGAGAACTGAAAGAGTTTAGGAAACTATCCAGAACACAGCGCAGAGAGAGAAGAGATGGGAAATGGGAATGAGGGGCAGTGGGCTGCGGATGAAGGCGAGAAGGAGCCATAATCACAGCACTTTGGGAGGCCGAGGTGAGTGGATCATGAGGTCAGGAGATCAAGACCATCCTGGCTAACACGGTGAAACCCCGTCTCTAAGCCAGGCGTGGTGGCACACACCTGTAGTCCCAGCTACTCGGGAGGCTGAGGCAGGAGAATTGCTTGAACCTGGGAGGTGGAGGTTGCAGGGAGCCGAGATCACACCATTGCACTCCAGCCTGGATGACAGAGCAAGACTCCCTCTCAAAACAAAACAAAACAAAACAAACAAAAAATGGCATGGCGGCACATGCCTGTAATTCCAGCACTGTGGGAGGCCGAGGTGGGTGGATCACCTGAGGTCAGGAGTTGGAGACCAGCCTGAGCAACATGGCAAAACCCCATCTCTACTGAAAATACAAAATTAGCCAGGTGTGGTAGTGCATGCCTGTAATATCAGCAACTCAGGAGGCTGAGGCAGAAGAATCACTTGAACCCAGGAGGCAGAGGTTGCAGTGAGCCGAGATCGTGCCATTGCACTCCAGCCTGGGCAACAAGAACAAAACTCCCTCTCAAAAAGAAAAGAAAAAAACAGCTGGGCATGGTGGCTCACACCTGTAATAACAGCAGTTTGGGAGGCTGAGGCGGGTGGATCACAAGGTCAGGAGTTCGACACCAGCCTGACCAACACGGCGAAACCCCGTCTCTACTAAAAATACAAAAATTAGTCGGGTGTGGTGGCGGGTGCCTGTAGTCCCAGCTACTTAGGAGGCTGAGGCAGGAGAATTGCTTGAACCAGGGAGGTCAAGGCTGCTGTGAGCCAAGATTATGCCACTGCACTCCAGCCTGGATGACAGGGTAAGACCTTGTCTCAAAACAAAACAAAACAAAACAAAAAAACAAAAAAAAATAGGGTCTCCTCTTTCATAAAAAAAGTAAATTTAGTAAAATAGGAAACAAACATTACAGAAACTTGGTTGAGAAAACGTACACAAAACATCTGACTAGATATAATCAAGAAAAAAGAGATAAGGCACAAATAAATGGTATTAGGAATAAAAAAGAGGGAAACGGCCACACGTGCTGGAGAAGTTAAGCCGATTTTAAGAGGATATTTTAAATGAGATTATGGCAATTCAGTTGGGGTAGGTAACTTCCTAGAAAAAAATAAAATCAGCCACATGGGATGTTTATGCCTGTAATCCCAGCACTTTGGGAGGCTGAAGTGGGAGGACTGCTTGAGCCTAGTCCTTTGGAACCAGCCTGGGCAACACAGGGAGACCCCCATCTCTCTTTTATTTATTTATTTTATTTATTTATTTTTTTATTTAAAGATGGGGTTTCACCATGATGGCCAGGCTGGTCTTGAACTCCTGACCTCAGGTGATCCACCCACCTCAGCCTCCCAAAGTGCTAGGATTACAGGCGTGAGCCGCCGCGCCTAGCGGGAGACCCCCATCTCTACAAAAAATTTAAAAATTGGATGTGTGTGGTGATGTGCACCTGTGGTCCCACCTACTTGGGAGGCTAAGGTGGGAGGATCACTTGAGCTCAGGAGACGGAGGGTGCAGTGAGCTGATTGCACCACGGCTCTTCAGCCTGGGCAACAGAGTGAGACCCTGTCTCTAAAAATAATAACAAATCTCAAAAAACAAAAAAGAAATGAGAAAAAATACAAAATTGGCTCAGGAAGAATTAGAAAACCCATCTATTGCTACAACTATCAAAGAGATTGAAATAGTACCACGGAAACCAGCACAGCGGTGTACGCCCGGAGTCCCAGCTACTCCAAAGTGCTGGGATTACAGGTCAGGCCATCGCAACACCAAAACCAAAGAGGAGGCCGTGCACAGTGGCTCACACCTGTAATCCCAGCACTTTGGGAGGCCAAGGTGGGCAGATCACTTGAGGCCAGGAGTTTAAGACCAGCCTGGCCAACATGGGGAACCCCCATCTCTACTGAAAATACAAAAATTAGCTGGGTGTGGTGGCGGGCGCCTGTAGTCTCAGCTACTCGGGAGGCTGAAGCACAAGAATCGCTTGAGCCGGGGAGGTGGAGGTTGCAGTGAGCTGAGATTGAGCCAGTACTGCAGCCTGGGCGACACAGCAAGACCTTGTCTGAAAAAAAAAAAACAAGAAAAGCCAAAGAGGAGTCAGCCATGTACCTGCAGTCCTAGCTACTGGAGAGGCTGAGGCAGGAGGATCACTTGAGGCCAAGAGTTTGAGGCTACAGCGAGCTATGACTACACCACTGCAGTCCAGGCTGGGCAACAGAGCAAGACCCTCTTGCTAAATCAAGGAAACCAAAGACCTGTTACCTACTTACAGAGAGGCTGGGGGTGCAGGGAGGGGGAGACTGTTACCAACATGCGGGGTTCAGTCCAGGTCCTGCTGCTCGCTGCACAGAAAGCCAATCACTCAGACAACGAGGAGTGACAGGGAGAAAGCTTTAATCCGGCTGCAGCCAAGGAGATGGGTGCTCAGCCTCAAATGCATCTCCCTGACTGACTAAAATTAGGGGTTTACAGAGCGGGGAAGCAAAGTAACTAGGTGTGAGAAAACAGGAGTCAGGGCAGCTAAGGAAGGAGCTGGTCAACAGGAAGCTGGTGGTTGGTCAGGCAATCTTGACAGGGCGGGGGTGGGTGGGG